>CAUYON010149155.1:0-15466 GCA_963573935.1 Arctocebus calabarensis
GAACCACAGCCTTGGGGCCACGTGTGGGCTTCCGGATTCTTAAATGTGGTCTTTTGACTGAATCCAAATTTTACAGAACAAATCCTTCTAATAAAGATATTTGTCCTGTGAAGTTTGGATTCAGTCAAGCAGCCACACTGGGAGATCTGGCCTTGGGGTTGCAAGTTCTCCACCCTCCAGGTGTGTATACCCACACCCAAACACACCTGAAATTAGCCCAGGTTCAGAATCCTGGAATATGAGGATCCATTTCCCAACATTCTTGGACTCTGTGAAATTCCAGCTTGAGTCACTCTGATGCAGAGTATGTAACTCACTCTGACACAAACAAACAAAACCCCAGCCGTGCATTCAGGGAGAAAATATTAGCTATATGTTTGGGGGCCAGGCATTCTCTTAAATGCCTTTCGTGTTTTATCTTCTTTAACACCACTCCATGGGAGGATTCTATCATCTTAGCTTTTTAAATGAGGAAACTAGGTTCAGAGAGGTTACATTACTTGCCTCAGGTTACTCAGCAGCTCAGAGGTGGAGCCAGGATTTGAGCTTTAGTCTGTCTGGGACAAAATGCATGGAAACGTCTTTCTTCTACATCCGCTGACCCTGGAGTACTGAGGGGAGCTAGGGACTGCTGGGTGGGGATGCTGCATTCAGGAGCAGCCACACACCGCAGGGGATGGCAGGGGGCTGGTGGCTGTATTTGAATACCGGCTTCTTTTCTCTCTCCTCTAGGAGTGGCTGCCAGGCATATTCCCAGGAGAGGGAAACCTGGTCGCACCCGCCTGGGTGGCCTCTTCATCTACTGACAGGCCCCTGGACATCTATGGACAGTGAGCCCCCGTTCTCACTGAGGAGGCCCCAGGAACCCCTGTGAGCTCAGCTGAGTGCCCTTCAGTCCCATGAAAAACACTCGGACACCTTGACCGCAAGGGAAACCCGTGTGATCGCCCACGGGCTGCTTAAAAAACCCTACCCTTACCCCAGGCTCTGCTACCATGAAACCGGCGCAAGAACACTTGGGCAAAAGGCCTGGGCCAGCGAGCCCTCTGCAGCGCTTGGGTGCCCCTGGCCGGCCTGCGCTCTCTCCCTTCCGCCAAAGTGATACGGAGCCCAGGGGAGCGGGGACTCTTCCCAGGAGAAGTAACTGAGGACCAACCACAGACAGAACCGGAGCTTTGCATTCAGCCCCAACTCAGTTTCTGAGACTTAACTTGTCTCATCTGAAAAAGGGGCGACAGATCTAAGAACCCTGCAGGATGTGGTGAGGAAACTGTACGTACCAGGAACTGCCACCCCCCTAGCTCGGAGTCTGGCCCCGGGAGACCAGAGACCTGGTGCGGGGAGCGCCAGGAGCTGAGGGTCCCCCGGCCTGCTAGGTGTCGGGGGTTTAAACAGGTGACCACCGGTGCCCCTGCGCCTCCCTGCACCACCGGACTCCGGGTTTTTACTTCATAAATCTCCTTCACACAAAAGGCCATAAATCAGGGGACCGGCGGAGAGACCCCCCCTAGCACCCTGCCCGCCCCTCTTCTGGAGAGGGCGGGGGCGCAGGAAGCCCCCGGGACAGCGGGGCGGGGCCGCCCCAGGCCCGCCCACCGCGGCTGGTTAATTACAGGTCGAGGGTCCTGATTTACTACCAGGCGGGCTGTGGGCTGCGGGCTGCGGCGGGGCTGGGCACGTCTTGCAGAGCCGGAGGGGCGTGGGCCGGAGAGCCGAGAGGCCCCAGAGTTCTCTGGGCCTGTGGAGATGACAAACTTGATAGAAATAAACCGTAATGTGTTTATGTTTAAATAAAATATAAACATCATAATAATAGCTAATGTTGACTGAGGAAACTGTGTGCCAAGCTGTGCTAAACTCATTCATCAAATATTTATTGAGCGCCTATTCGGTGCCAGGAATTTTGCATATATTATCTCCTGAAAGTCTCCAAACAGCCCTGACGAGTGGTTGTTAGGGTTCCCATTTTGCAGATTGAGAAATTGGAGGAAGCAGTTAACGGACTTGTCCTAGGTCACTTGGCTGGGAAGTAAGGGGTCCGGGAATCATCCTCCTGGCTGTCTTTCCCTGAAATATAAACATTTTTTATTAAGCTATCCTGCCTTATCACTACCATCTGCCTCAGTTCCTGCTGTGTGATTCTGGGAAAATGCCTAAGCCTCTCTGAGCCTCAGTTCTTGTTGGTGAGTTCTCTGCCTTACCTACCTCACAAAAGGAGAATCAAACTTAATGGATGTTTATGAAAGTGCTTAAAAATTATCTGCAAAGTTCTCTAAAAAGGTATTAGTTAAGGTGATTTTAGGTATTGCAATAGATAAATTCAGTGACTTAACCAATAAGATTTATTTCTTGCTCACGTATTTGGTCAATGCAGGTGTTCCTGGTCAGGCAGCTCTCCTGCAGACAGGAGGAAGGGACCAGACTTTGTCCCCCTTGTGGCTTTACCATCTTCAGCCTGGGGCTCTGCAGAAAGGAGAAGAGCATGAAGGCTGCATAGGAAAAGGTATTCTGGCCAGGTCTGCAAGTGGGACATGTCACTTCTCCTGGTCACATTCACTGGAGAACTCAGTCAACTGCAGGAAAGGCTGGGAATTGGCATAACTGCTGTATTCATTGTCTCTCATTGTGTAACAGATTACTCCAAAAACGACTGGTAAAACAATAAACATGTATTAGTTCACAATTTCTATGGATTAGGATTTTAGGAGTGTACTTCCTGGATGGTTCTTTTCCCCTTTTGCACATGACAGAGTATGTGTATGTGAGTCCTAGCACTCCTGCAGCCTTTTTGCCACCACGAGGGAGGCCACTTTAAGAAAGAAAATACATTAAAAAACATATGAAAGAAGAATAGTCATAGAACTAGATAAAGGGATGCTAAAATTCCTGTGGAATTTAAAGGGCCACAAACACCCAAGATGATTCTGAAAATGAACAAAAATTGCTCAACCAGACAGGCATTACCCAGGGATGGTAGGAGGTGGCATGGCAGACATGTGGCATAACAAAGCATTGGAGAAAGAATAAACTATTCACCAAAAGGAGTTGTAAAATTGGTACCTGGTTTCCAAGAATAACCATAATTAAAGCAACTTAACAGTAGTAACATTGATCATAATGGAAATCATTTATTGACACCTACGAAGTGCTAAACAATTACTTTTAGTTTATCTCATTTTACCCTCATGCCAACCCTAAAAGGAAGATATTAGCATTTATTATTCCCCTTGGACAGATGAGAAAATTGAACCTCAGGAGGGCAGAGATGGGCTTCTTGAGCCCACATATGGCTATCAGCCTTCTGGACACAGGTCTGTAGCCCTGTTTCTTCTCCCCACAATGGCAGAGCCCTTTTCTGAGAGTTCCTGGCCTCAGCAGCCCTGGTCCCAGGAGGCAGAGCTTGCTATCCACACTGAACCAGGCCCCCAGACCTGGAATTCCTGCTTTACTTCCAAATGACTCTGGGACAGATCTATGGCTGATTAGACCCCAACTAAAAGCACAAAGGCCTCTTTGTCATTTCTCTTTAATGAGAAGCCAATCACCAGGTCATTAGTGGGTGGAGGTGATGAGGCGTTTGGTACTGGGGTGGGAGGGAGGAGGATGCTCTGGGTTATCTGAATGATTTACAGCTGCAGTGGACAGGCTGGCTGGAGAGAAAGCAGAGGGCAGGAGGAGGAGAAAGTTAATGTTCATAGAATATCTTATGGGAGCCAGGCTCTGTGCTGAGAGTTTAACATGCTCTGTTTTATTTAATCCTCACAACAAATCTGAAGAAGCATCACTATTTCATATCCCCATTTTTCAGACAAGGAAACTGAGGCTCAGAGAAGTTAAGTGTTTTCCTACAGCTATACAGGTAATAAATGATAGTTTTATTTCAGAGCCCACACAACCAGTCTGTGGTCAGTGTTATAGGTATGGCAATGGTGAGGGTAGGTAAAAGGCTGAGAAATATTCAGAATAAGGAACAAGCTAGCTGGAGGTGCTTGACTGAGGGACCTTGCTCTGTGGGCTGGGAGTGGGAAAGGGGAGGGTAAGCTTGGAAGAAAGAACCCCTGGGCTATTGAGTAAGTTTGCCAGAATGAAGATAAAAATAATAATAACTAAATAGTATCAAGTGCCTGCTATGAGCCAGGTACTGTGTTAAGAGCTTTCTGTGCAGGGCATCATTTAATTCTCATAACTTCCTTATGAGGGAGTTAACAATCCATTTTATAGATGAGGAAACCTCAAAGAGGTTAAGTCATCTGCCCTAGCTCTTGAGACTGGTAAATGGCAGGTTTAGGGGATGGGTTTGGGAGTAAGAGAGGACTGGATGGTTGCTTATTCTCTGTGTTGTCAGGATTCTCAATTGTAAACAACAAAGCCCTACTTTGATCACTTGAGCAGAAGAGGGAGGTATTGGGCTGCTCTGAGGTAGCTCACAAAATCAACAGAAAGAAAGTCCTATGGGCCGGGTGTGGTGGCTTATGCCTATAATCCCAGCGTTTGGGAGGCTGAGGCGGGTGGGTTGCCTGAGCTCACAGGTTTGAGACCAGCCTGAGCCAGAGTGAGACCCCATCTCTGAAAATAGCCAGGCACTGTGGCCGGTGCCTGTAGTCCCGGTTACTTGGGAGGCTGAGGCATGAGAATCCCTTCAGCCCAAGAGTTTGAGGTTGCTGTGAGCTATGAAGTCACTGCACTCTACCAAGGGTAACAAAGTGAGACTCTGTCTCAAAAAAAAAAAAAAGACGTAAATCCAGGAAATTAAGTTAGGGAAACCCATAGGAATTAGAGGAAACTGGGCAGCTGGACCAACAGCCTGGCCAGTAACCACCTGTGGACACCTGCACAGGACACTGAAGGCCACTGACCCTGGTAATGGCACAGTGATTTCTCTACTATTGCCTGTTTTTATGGGATACTTGCTCCAGATTTAAGTAAAGGAATCAAATGTTTGGACTCCAGTTCCTCCTAGCTGCCGGGAATCTCTGCCACCCAGAGCCCCACCATAGAGGCATCCCCTCCCCCTATGCAGCAGAATGGTCAAATGCTGTGTAGCGAACATCAAAACTATTTGCCACAAGCCCTGGATTTCCTAGCACCCCCCTCACCCCCTTAGAGGTGAGTATATGCCATCAACTCTCTTGTCCTTCCTGGATCTTCTCCTTGTTCATGGTTGGACCTTAGTTTAGAGAGCCCACCACTAGGGTTGCTAGAAATCTCAGGCCTCCAGACTTGAAGGAGAATATGGAGATAACACCTCCCTTTTTCTGTCCTCTGCTATATCCAGTTGGCATCTCCACATGCCAATTCTATTTTATAAACAGGTGTTGATTCCAGTTCTCTTCCTTCACAACCATCTGCATGACTCAGGCCCCTCCTCTCTCCTGGAGATTGCCCCATCCATTCTCCACACTGTGGAGATCTAGCTATAACAACCTGTTGTGGTACTCAGCTGGACAAGAAACAAGTTTTTGGGCATGATGCCTAGTGCATCCATGGATCCTAGTGCATCCATCATCAATGATGATGATCTCTCATCATTCCCTGGTCTCTCAGTTCATGGTTCAGCTAAGTCTATTTGCCTTATTTTTCACATCATTCTATGATGGCTCATAATTCCAGGGCTTGGCATATGCTGTCCCCTCAATCTCCAGTGCCTTTCCACTCCTTCTCTGCTTGGCAAACTCCTATTCATCCTTTGGAACCCAGTTCAGACGTGATTTCCCCTGTCAAAATTTTCCTGATCCTTCTGAGAAGTTCATACTCCTTCCTCTGTACCACTTCCAAACTTTCAAAAGCATGAACTTTTATTTCATGCTATTCAAATAATTGGTTTACTAGATGGCCTTCTCCACAAGTTCCATGAGGGCTGGAATCATGTCAGTTTTGTTCAGTAGGCTATCTTTATCACAGGAGAGGCTTCCTGGGGGAAATGAATGAAAGAGAAGAGGGTTTCAGTAGACAGAGGGATGGAGAGTGACAAGAGCTAGACTGTCATAGCTAACAAAGGGTAAGAGATTAGTCAGGGACAGAAAAAGAAGGAGAGAAGGCACAAATTCCAGGATGGGAGGAAAGATGAATTTTGGAGAAAGCAGCTGAGCACATCTGTATTTCCAAGGAAGCAGCCAGCGGAGAGGGAAAGCTGCAAAGCCAAAGGAGGAGTAATTGATGAAGCAAGGTCCCTGGAATGGAGCAGAGGCAGGAGAGGAGGACATGACCCCAGAACACAGGCAGGGATACAGGGGGAGGGAGGAAGGGAACCCAGACAAAAGGATGGGTGCTATCTGGAGGGGGTCCTCATCTAGCAGTCAGAGGAAGAAAAAGCTGATGGTTTTCCTTTTGTTTTTTAAAATCCAGGAAGTGAAGGAGGAAATGAATATTTAATGGCTTCCCAACTCCTTTTTTTTTTTTTTTTTTAATTGAGACAGAGTCTCACTTTGTTGCCTTCTGTAGAGTGCAGTAGGAGTCACAGCTCATAGCAACCTCAAACTCTTGGGCTCAAGTGATTCTCTTGCTTCAGCCTCCCTAGAAACTGGGACTACAGGCAGCTGCCACAATGCACGGCTATTTGTTTGTTTGTTTGTTTATTAACCCAGACAGGATTCGAACCCCACCAGCCCCGGTGCACGAGGCCGCTGCCCTAACCATTGAGCTATGGGAGCCCCTTAATGGTTTCCCAACTCTTGACCAGAAAAAGCTGTCGCAGCTTGAAGTTGTCGCAGTGGCCTACATGACCATGCAACCTTAAGTCCTTGTCACCAAAATGAGCTCACCTCTCACTCAGCCCCAGCGCCACTGGCCGCCTGGGACACCTGGAACTTGTAGACCCCATCTGTGTCAGGGCCTTTGCATATGCTGTTCTCTGCCGAGATGCTCTTCCCCCAAAGCCCTGACGCCTGTCCCCTTAAAGTCCTTACTTAGATGGTCCCTTCTCAGATGGGCTACCCTTGGGCCCACCTCTGCCCACCCAACACAAGCCTGCTCACTCCCTCTGGTGGGTAGCGTTCATCACTGACTAATATATACCTAACAGATAAATTACTTATTTTTCCTTATTCTTTGCTCTCCCCACCGTGAGCTCCGTGAGGACTGGTCGTAGGAGGTTTTATTCGCCGCTGTATTACCATCAACTACATCTGTAGGCTGTCCGTAAGTTTTCGTTGAATAAAAGCTTGAAGGAGTCAGGCGACGCCTGTGGCTCAACAGAGTAGGCGCCTGCCCCACATGCCGGAGGTGACAGGTTCAAATCCAGCCCCGCCAAAAGCTTGAAGGAGTACAGCCTGAACTTGAGCCCAAATCCGCTGGATTCCAAACGCCTGAGTATCAGGCGAATTTGCGGAGGGTCACGGCCCAGGAGAGGTGGGGACAGGGCCCGCTCTTAGACCCAGCTCTCCGGACCCCGTGGGTCCGTCCTGGGCTTTCTCTCCAAGGTGGGAGTTCTGTTTTCCCTCCGGGGAGCGACGCCGGAACTTCCAGAGGAAGAGCAGGAATTTTTGGAACCCAAGCCCAGCCGAGAGGTAATAGGCACCTTCACAGCCGCCAGCGGAACCGCCCGGCCCTAAATCACGGCCGCCGCCCTCGCTCGCTCGCGCTCCCGGGCAGGGGCGGGCTCGGCGGCCGCCGCAGGTGCCGCGGAAATGCTTGTTCCGCCGCCGCCTTTGAAGTGGCCCCGCGCGTCCCGCGCCCTGCAGCGGCCCCGGGGACCGCAGCTGCCGCGCCGCCGCGTCCCCTCGGCTTCCCGGGACCCGTGGGAAGAGGGACCGGAGTCGGGGGCAGGACGCGTCTCCAGGGAGCCCTGGCCATTCGTTCGGAGAGTGTGGCCTCCGAATATTAATTTGCAGCCGTGGGCCATTTCCCGACATATGCAGGGAAGGGCGAGGGAGCAGGTCAGGAGGTGTGCGGAGCACGGGAAGGGAAAGCCGACTGTTTGGTTGGCCTGCACCCCGCACCGGGAAACTTTTGCCGTGTGAGCCTCCCTCACTTGTACTAACCTCCTGTTATTAATGTTGATCTGAGCGTTCATGATGGGGGGCAGCAGAGAAATCTGTGATTCGACCTCACTTCTTTCTCTTTTTTTCCCATTTATTATCTATCGATCCATCTATCTATCATCTATCTATTCATTTAGAGGCAGAGTCTCATTCTGTGCCCTAGCTAGAGTGCCAGTGCATCATAGCCAAAGGAACCTCAAACTCCTGAGCTCAAGTGATCCTCCTGAGTAGCTGGGACTACAGGCGTCCTAATGCCCAGCTATTTTTTCTACTTTTAGTAGAGATGAGGGTCTCCCTCTGGCTCAAGGTGGTCTCCAACTGCTGAGCTCAAGCAACCTACCGCCTTGGCCTGCCACAGTGCTAGGACTACAGGCTTGAGCCACCACCTTTTTCTTTTCTCTTTTAGAAACGGGCTGCTCTATGGCCCAGCTAGGAGTGCTGTGGCATGATCATAGCTCCCAGCAACCTCAAACTCCTGGGGTCCAGCGGTCCTCCTGCCTCCCACCCCTGGTTCCAGAGTAGCTGGGGCTATAAGTGCTTGCCGCCGTGCCAGCTGTCATTTTTTTCTTACTGATTTTCCATTACTTTTTTGTGCCTCTGGAGCTCCTTAGTTGTCTTATTGTGATTGGACCCTCATCCATCCAACGTTCTAAAGTTAATGAGCAATAAGAATTTATGTGTAGTCAAAATTATGATAACTATTATTTTAAAAGGACTTAAATTAATAGTACACATGAATTACATATTGAACTCTGAACAGTATTTTTTGAATACAAGCTAAAATTTAATAACCAATGAACTAGATTCTAGAAAAACAAATATATATGTATATGCATTATGTGTACACACTTATATATGTATGTATTGTGTGTGTGTGTATATAGAAGGTGTTTAAAAAGTATACATGGCTGGGCGGCACCTGAGGCTCAGTCAGTAGGGCGTTGGCCCTAGGTGGCAGGTTCAAACCCGGCTCTGGCCAAACTGCAACAAAAAAATAGCAGGGCATTGTCGAGGGCGCTTGTAGTCCCAGCTACTCGGGAGGCTGAGGAAAGAGAATTGCCTAAGCCCAGGAGTTGGAGGTTGCTGTGAGCTGTGATGTCACAGCACTCTACTGAGGGTGATAAAGTGAGACTCTGTCTCTGAAAAAAATATATGTATATACAAGGCTTGGCGTCAGTACCTCAGTGGTTAGGACGCTAGCCACATACACTGGGGCTGGTGGGTTCAAACCCGGCCAAGGCCTGCTAAACAACAATGACAACTACAACAAAAAAATAGCCGGGTGTTGTGGCAGATGCCTGTAGTCCCAGCTACTCGGGAGGCTGAGGAAAGAGAATTGCTTTAGCCCAATTATTTGAGGTTGCTGTGAGCTGTGATGCTATGGCACTCTACCATAGTGAGACTCTGTCTCAAAAAAAAAGATTTAAAGGGAAAAAACAAACAGAAAATAACACAAAATAGTATAGTAGAACCACTCAGAATTTGCAGTTTATTTTTGCCTTGGCTTTCTCTGACCAGAAGCCTTTTACCTCTGTGGATGCCTATGGAAAGTGGTGACAGAGTCATGGTTGCACCTGTGTGCCATGTGTGTGGCATCTCAGTCAGATAGGATGGTAAGAAAAGGCTGTACAAGGTCTATTCTGGGCAGGAAGCTGAAAAACAGCCCAACCTACAGGGAAGAAACATGGCTGCCCCGGGTCAAAGAGATCAGAGCATTGAAAGGCTTTAACACCTTGCTGGTGTCTAATGGTAATGACCCTGAGGTGCTGCTGGACTTTCTTCCAGGGTGTCAATGAGTCCTACAAGAAAAACCTGATGGCCCTGAAGAAGTTTGTGATGGTGAAGTTCCTCAATGATTCCGTTGTGGACCCTATAGAGTCTGAGGTAAGATGCTACTTAGTCTGAGCAATAACATACCTAGCAGCCAAAAAACAGAAAAAGAAAAAAAAAAGATACTACTTAGGCCCACAGGCCAGGAGACTGTTGGAGTAAATGGCATTAAAATAACAGCTACCTGCTGGGGAAAAAAACTTTCAATTCTTTCTACCAACTTTTGTATAGAACAGGATTCTTTACTAAGGTCCATAAATGGGACACAGGTTTGTTATCCCCTACCCCCACCCCAGAATTTATATACAAAATAATATAACTGCATGCTCCAGGGAAGGGTTTATAATTTTAATCAGTCCTCAGAGTTCTAAGACCCAAAAGATCTTTATTTTTGTTATAATTAATTTTATTTTATTTTTTATTTTTTTGAGACAGACACACTATGTTGCCCTAGGTAGAGTGCTGTGGCATCATAGCTCACAGCAACTTCAAACTCTTGGGCTTAAGCAGGTCTCTTGCCTCAGCCTCCCAAGTAGCTGGGACTACAGGCGCCCACCACAATGCCCAGCTATTTTTTTTGTTGTAGTTGTTTAGCAGGTCCCAGGTCGGGTTCAAACTTCTGAGATAGGGCGCCGACCACCCGAAAATCTTTAGAACCACCAGTCTAATGTATAAATTTCAAAGCTAGGCATTCAAGGTCTGCCTTGATCTGACTTCAGCCTGTATTTCCAGCCTAAACTCCCTTCACTACCCACTTCATACACTCTGATCAAGGCCCCACAGTGTGCTACTTGTAATCCTCAAACTTGGCATGTGCCTTTTCTCTTGTATGCCTTCCTTCCCTGGCTTCCCCATCTGACAAGCTTCTATTTATATCAAGGGCAAAACTCAAGTTTTACTCATGGCAAAACTTTACTTCCTTCAGAATGCCACGTTCCTTCGAAGCAGAATTTGCTCACTTTTATGGACTCATCAGCTTCCATTAGAACACTTATCATATGTCAGGAGTTGGAAAATTATGGCCAACAGACCAAATACAGCTTGCTGTACCTTTTTTTTAAGATAGAGCCTCAAGCTGTCACCCTGGATAGAGTGTTGTGGCATCACTACTCACAGCAACCTCCAATTCCTGGGCTCAAGCGAGTCTCTTGCCTCTGGCTCCCAAGTAGCTGGGACTACAGGCACCCTCCACAACACCTGGCCATTTTTTGGTTGCAGCTGTCACTGTTGTTTGGCGGGCCCAGGCTGGATTCAAACCTACCAGCTCAGGTGTATGTGGCTGGTGCCTTAGCCCGTTGAGCCATATGCGCCGAGCCTGTACCTGTTTTTATATGACCCACAAGCTAAGAATGGTTTTCATGAGTCAAAAGACTATTTTGACATGTGAAAATTATATGAAATTTAAATTTCTTTCTTTTTTTTTTTTTTACAGTGAGACTCTGTCTCACTATCGCCCTCAGTATTGTGGCATTATAGCTCACAATCTCCAGCTCTTGGGGTTAGGCAATTCTCTTGCCTCAGCCTCCCGATTAGGCAGGACTACAGGCGCCCATCACAACAACCCACTATTTTTTGTTGCAGTTTGGCTGGGGCTGGGTTTGAACCCCTCAGTATGTGGGGCTGGTGCCCTACCCACTGAGCCACAGGCACCACCCAGAAATTTAAATTTCTTTATCCCTAAGTAAGGTTTCCTTATTTATTTATTTATTTAGAGACAGAGTCTCACTTTGTCACCCTTGGTAGAGTGCTGTGGCATCACAGTTCACAGCAACCTCTAGCCCGAGGGCTTAGGCGACTCTCCTGCCTCAGCCTCCTGAGCAACTGGGACCATAGGCCCTGGCTACAACACGCGGCTATTTTTTTATTGCAGTTTGGCCGGGGCTGGGCTTGAACCTGAACTCATCACCTTTGGTATGTGAGGCCGGTGCCCTACTCACTGAGCCACAGGCGCCGCCCAGTTTCCTTATTCTTTTTTTTGAGACAGAGCCTCAAGCTGTCACCCTGGGTAGAGTACTGTGGTATCATAGCTCACAGCAATCTCCAACTCCTGGGCTCAAGTGAGTCTCCTGCCTCCGCCTCCCAAGTAGCTGGGACTACAGGCGCCCGCCACAACACCCCGCCATTTTTTGGTTACAGCTGTCATTGTTGTTTGGCAGGCCCGGGCCGGATTTGAACCCTCCAGCTCAGGTGTATGTGGCTGGTGCCTTAGGCGCTTGAGCCACAGGCACCAAGCCCTTTATTCTTTTTTGAGATAGACTCCCACTTTGTCACCCTCAGTAGAGTGCTGTGGCATCACAGCTCATAGCAACCTCAAACTCTTGGGCTTAAGCAATTCTCTTGCCTCAGCTACCTAAGTAGCTGGGACTACAGGCACCCACCACAATACCCAGCTATTTTTAGAGATGAGGTCTTGCTCCGGCTCAGACTGGTCTCAAACCTGTGAGCTTAGGCAATCCACCCGCCTCAGCCTCCCTGAGTGCTAGGATTATAGGCATGAGCCACCACGCCTGGCCTCTTAAGTATGGTTTCGTTGGAACATAGTTTTACTCGTTTTTTACATATTGTCTGTGACAGCAGTGAATACTCACAGCCACATAGCCCTTAAAGCCTAAATATCTTGTGTCTGGCCTCTACAAAAATGTTTTCTGACCCTTGAACACTGAATTGTTACTGTGCCTTCACTGACTGGGAGCATCTTGGGAACAAGATTATATATCCTTTGATGTCTAGAGTTCAGCATAGGATTTTTATATTTATTGCTCCATAAATGTAGGAAGCAGAAATTCTGGAGAGGTGGAAAATTCTTGGGAAAGATTAATTCATCTCTCAGGATCTACCCTTAAAAAGATAATGACTAAAGGCTCGGCGCCTGTGGCTCAATGGGCTAAGGCACCAGCCACATACACCTGAATCCAGGCTGGGCCCGCCAAACAACGACAGCTGCAACCAAAAAATGGCTGGGCGTAGTGGCAGGCGCCTGTAGTCCCAGGTACTTGGGAGGCAGAGGCAGGAGACTCGCTTGAGCCCAGGAATTGGAGGTTGCTGTGAGCTGTGATGCCACAGCACTCTATCCAGGGTGACAGCTGGA
The DNA here is from genome assembly GCA_963573935.1 of Arctocebus calabarensis. Classification (NCBI taxonomy): domain Eukaryota; kingdom Metazoa; phylum Chordata; class Mammalia; order Primates; family Lorisidae; genus Arctocebus; species Arctocebus calabarensis. Next base: position 12,898 of record CAUYON010149155.1, read on the forward strand.
GGCTGTCTCAAAAAAAAAAAAAAAGAGATAATGACTAAAGACATGTCCTGGCTCAGCACCTGTAGCACAGCGGTTATGGCGCTAACCACAAACACCAGGATTGGCAGGTTCGAACCCAGCCTGGGCCTGATGAACAACAACTGTAACAAAAAATAGCTGGGCGTTGTAGGGGGTGCCTGTAGTCCCAGCTACTTGGGAGGCTGAGGCAAAAAAAAAGACATGTCCTATCCATTTTTCCTTCTTGCTATAGCTTTATGAGGTTCCATTGTTGGTAATCCCAGCTGCTAGCCTGTCTCAATTTAGTTTGGCAGTGTGCCATGATGTCTAATCAGACCATATTTCTTCATCCTCTCCTGCAGTGGTTTGGATTTTATAGAAGTGGACAAGCCAAAGAAACCATTCCCTTACAGGAGACCACCCTGTACACAGAGGTAACTGAGGAAGATCTGTTGTGAGAAGTTGGTATTTTTTTTTTTTTTTTTTTTGTAGACAGTCTCACTTTATCACCCTCGGTAGAGTGCTGTGGCATCACACAGCTCACAGCAACCTCCAATTCCTTGGCTTAGGCGATTCTCTTGCTTCAGCCTCCCAAGTAGCTAGGACTACAGGTGCCCGCCAAAACGCCCAACTATTTATCTGTTTTGTGGTTCGCCGAGGTCAGGTTTGAACCCGCCACCTTCGGTGTATGGGGCAGGCGCCCTACTCGATGAGCCACAGGCGCTGCCTGGTACTCTTGTCTTTTTTAGCTTCTAGTCCTGAAGTGCCTAGAGCTCATATCTGATATGGGTGAGGCCTTTTAGGCTGTTGGTTGTGGCTGCAGCTTAGCAGGGAACTGGTTTGCAGTAATCTACTATGTCCTGTAAGTAGGAGGACCTGTTACTCATGGCTTTCAAGTACTAAAGAAAATCCTCATCTCTGATTCCCTCCTTTTGATAAAAAAAAGGTTTAGAACTGGCTGCCTTTGCTGAAGTGCAGTCTGTTCCAAATTCAAAAAGTCCTCATGCATGATGAAAACAGAAGACAAGGGCATTACATTAAAACATTTATAGATGTGAAGTCATTTTTAAGTTAGGCATGGACAAGGGGAACTCCTCTTGCAGGAAGTGGAATGGGACTAGAGTTGTGAATGTTAATAGCAAGGCCAGTTCTGGGTCCTTCCACAAGATTTTATTTTGGAGTTAAGACTCTGAAAAAATGCACAAGTGCTACATCTGAACCAATCATCCAGTTAGAATGCCTACAAGTAATTTGAGAGGCCATTTGTCTCTTCTTTTGGCTTTTCTCTTACGTTTAGTGTCTCAGCTTGCATAAGGCAAAAAGAAAGGGAAACTAGGGTCCAATTTTTAAAAATTACAACTAAGAACTTCTTATTGTGAAACTCTGATGGCAGCCACAGTAAAAGGACCACTCTGGCACTGTCTTAACTGCTTTCTTTCCAACCTGAGGTGGTCCTGCTGCACCGAGACTACAGGTAATGACATTGTCAATTGCAGGCTATTAGAGTCCCAGTTTTATTATCCAAGGGTTGGATATGTTTTCAGTTATCTAGCTCACGTTCCCCTATCTTTGCCTCAGTCCCACTGTGATGTTTTGTCTATAGCTTGCCCACTAATAGGTGGTCCTCCAGGTCTGGGAAGCTTTTCAGGAAACAGAATATAAAACTGTATAGAATAACCTCAATTCCATACACATTTTTAATACTTAGGAAAAACTAGGCTGTAGTTTCCTTTTTGGCATTTTTGACAATACACCTCAAAATTTTTTTTTTTTTTTTGAGACAGAGCCTCAAGCTGTCACCCTGGATAGAGTGCTGTGGCATCACAGCTCACAGCAACCTCCAATTCCTGGGCTCAAATGAGTCTCCTGCCTCCGCCTCCCAAGTAGCTGAGACTACAGGCGCCTGCCACAAGGCCTGGCCATTTTTTGGTTGCAGCCGTCATTGTTATTCGGCGGGCCTGGGCTGGATTCGAACCCGCCAACTCAGGTGTAGGGGGCTGGCGCCTTAGCCCGTTGAGCCACAAGCGCCGAGCCAATACACCTCAATTTTAATAGTTAGTAGAAATTGCATTTTGAGAATATATCTCAAGTTAACATTCATTTTTTGCTCTAAAACCTTGATAATCCTCTTAATTATGGCCTTTCTTTCTACAGGACCGCCTGGGGTTAAAGGAGATGGACAAGGCAGGACAGCTGGTGTTTCTGGCTGTAGAAGGGGACCATCTTCAGCTGTCTGTAGAATGGTTTTCTGACCACATCATACCCTTCCTTGAATGAAACCCTTGCAGTTTGCAATAGAGCTCAGGAAGCCCCTAACTCTTCTAAACTACGTGGGAGAACAGTTTGTTTCATGCCCAAGCTTGAGCTCAGGTCCACCTTGCAACTAATCCTTTGCTATCATCATCTAATATGCCTTGGAAAGATCTAAGATACAAATCTTATCCTTTCTTGCCTATCACCATATGGTGTTAAATGCAAATTTAATTAGTTAGTAACCATGGAGATTGTTTTACAGCCTTTTGTTGTGGTCAATCAAGTTGAGTCCTAGGAAAGGCAGTATGCTCATCAGTGT
>CAUYON010149156.1:0-31757 GCA_963573935.1 Arctocebus calabarensis
AAAGAAATATCCAAAATTAAATCAGAGATTGATGAAATTGAAAACAAAAGAAACATTCAGAAAATTAACAAAACAAAGAGTTGGTTTTTAGAAAAATAAAATAAAATAGATAAACCTTTGGCCAGATTAACTAGAATTAGAAAAGTAAAATTTCTAGCAACCTCAATCAGAAATGATAAAGGGGAAATTACAACTGATGCCACAGAGATACAAGAGATCATCTCTGAACACTACCAGAAACTCTTTGCCCAGAAATTTGACAATGTGAAGGAAATGGATCAATATTTGAAATTACATCCCCTCCCTAGACTTAGCCAAGAAGATCTAGATCTCCCCAACAGACCAATTTCAAGCATTGAGATCAAAGAAACAATAAAAAAACTCCCACCAAAAAAATGCCCTGGTCCAGAAGGCTTCACACCAGAATTCTATCAAATCTTCAAAGAAGAGCTTATTCCCATACTGCAGAAATTATTTCAAAAAATTGATGCGGAAGGAATCTTCCCCAACATGTTCTACAAAGCAAACATCACCCTGATACCAAAACCAGGAAATGATCCAATTAAAAAAGAAGAACGTCAGACCAATTTCACTAATGAATACAGATGCAAACATTTTCAACAAAATTCTACCCAAAAGATTATAGCTTATCATCAAAAAAGTCATACATCATAATAAAATAGGTTTCATCCAAGGGATGCAAGGCTGGTGTAACATACACAAGTCCATAAATGTTATCCACTGCATTAACAGAAGCAGAAACAAAGATCATATGATCCTCTCAATAGATGCAGAAAAAACATTCAATAAAATCCAGCATCCTTTTCTAATTGGAACACTGAAGAGTAAAGGCATACATAGTGCATTTCTTAACCTGAGCAAAGCTATCTATGACAAACCCACAGCTAACATTTTACTGAATGGTGTACAACTGAAAAGCTTTTCCTCTTAGAACTGGAACCAGACAAAGTTGCCCTCTGTCATCATTACTATTCAATGTAGTTCTGGAAGTTCTAGCCAATACAATTAGGCAAGACAAGGAATAAAGGGCATCCAAGTGGGAGCAGAGGTCAAATTCTCCCTCTTTGCTGATGATATGATCTTCTACTTAGAGAACCCCAAAGACTCAACCACAAGGCTCCTGGAAGTCATCAAAAAATACAGTAAGGTTTCAGGATATAAAATCAATGTCCACAAGTCAGTAGCCTTTGTATATGCCAATAACAGCCAAGATGAGAGGCTAATTAAGGACACAACTCCCTTCACCATAGCTTCAAAGAAAATGAAATACCTAGGTATATATCTAACAAAAGAGGTGAAGGACCTCTACAAAGAAAATTATGAAACCCTAAGAAAGGAAACAGCAGAGGATTAACAAATGGAAGAACATGCCATGCTCATGGATATTGTTAAAATGTCTATACTTCCCAAAGCAATCCACCGATTCAATGCCATCCCTATTAAAATACCAACATCATACTTTCAAGACTTGGGAAAAAATGATTCTGCATTTTATATGGGACCAGAAAAAAACCCTATACAGCTAAGGCAGTTCTTACTAATAAAAACAAAGCCGGGGGCATCAGCATACCAGATTTTAGGTTGTACTATGAGGTCATAGAGGTCAAGACTGCATGGTACTGACACAAAAATAGAGACATAGACATTTGGAATTGAATAGAAAACCAGGAAATGAAGTTAACATCTTACAACCACCTAATCTTCGATAAACCAAACAAGAAATTACCTTGGGGGAAAGAATCTCTATTCAATAAATGATGCTGGGAGAACTGGATATCCACATGTAAAAGACTGAAACTGGACCCACACCTTTCTCTACTCACAAAAATTGATTCAAGATGGATAAAGGCCTTAAATTTAAGGCATGAAACAATAAAAACCCTCAAAGAAAGCATATGAAAAACACTAGAAGATATCAGCTTAGGGAAAGACTTTATGAAGAAGACTCCATAGCAATTGCAAAAACTAAAATAAACAAATGAGACTTAATTAAACTGAAAAGCTCTGTACAGCTAAGGAGACAACCACCAAAGCAAATAGACAACCTACCCAATGGGAAAGGGTATTTGCATATTTTGAATCAAACAAAAACTTGATATCTAGGATCTATAGAGAACTCAAATTAATTCACATGAAAAATGCCAACAATCCCATATATCAATGGGCAAGAGACATGAATAGAATCTTCTCTAAAGAAGACAGACGAATGGCTCAGCACCTGTGGCTCAACGGGCTAAGGTGCCAGCCATGTACACCTGAGCTGGTGGGTTCGAATCCAGCCTGGGCCCACAAACAACAATGACGGCTGCAACCAAAAAATGGCCAGGTGTTGTGGCAGGCACCTGTAGTCCCAGCTACTTGGGAGGCTGAGGCAGGAGACCCACTTGAACCCAGGAACTGGAGGTTGCTGTGAGCTGTGATGCCACAGCACTCTATCCAAGGTGACAGCTTGAGGCTCTGTCTCAAAAAAAGTCCATGCTACCCAAAGCAATATATAATTTTAATGCAATCCCTATTAAAACTCCACTGTCATACTTTAAAGATCTCAAAAAAATAATACTTTGTTTTATATGGAATCAGAAAAAGCCTTCAATAGCCAAGACGTTACTCAGAAATAAAAACAAAGCAGGAGGAATCATGCTGTTGGACCTCAGACTATACTATAAATCAATAGTGATCAAAACAGCATGGTACTGGCACAAAAACAGAGAGGTACATGTATGGAACAGAATAGAGAACCAAGATATGAACTCAGCTACTTACTGTTATTTGATCTTTGACAAGCCAATTAAAAACATTTGGTGGGGAAAAGATTCCCTATTTAACAAATGGTGCTGGGTGAACTGGCTGGAGACCTGCAGAAGACTGAAACTGGACCCACACCTTTCACCATTAACTAAGATAGACTCTCACTGGATTAAAGATTTAAACTTAAGACATAAAACTATAAAAATACTAGAAGAAAGTGCAGGGAAAACACTTGAAGAAATCGGCCTGGAAGAATATTTTATGAGGAAGACTCCCTGAGCAATTGAAGCAACACAAAAAATATATTACTGGGATCTGATCAAATTAAAAAGCTTCTGCACAGCCAAGAACGCAGTAAGTAAAGCAAGCAGACAGCCCTCAGAATGAGAGAAGATATTTGTAGGTTATATCTCTGACAAAGGTTTAATAACCAGAATCCACAGAGAACTCAAACATATTAGCAAGAAAAGAACAAGGGATCCCATCTCAGGATGGGCAAGGGACTTGAAGAGAAACTTCTCTGAAGAAGACAGTCGCACGGCCTACAGACACATGAAAAAAGACTCGACATCCTTAATCACCAGAGAAATGCAAATCAAAACTACTTTGAGATATCATCTGACTCCAGTAAGATTAGCCCACATAACAAAATCCCAAAACCAGAGATGTTGGTGTGGATGTGGAGAAAAGGGAACACTTCTGTGCTGCTGGTGGGAATGCACACTAATACGTTCCTTTTGAAAAGATGTTTGGAGATCATGTACGGATCTAAAAACAGACCTGCCATTCGATCCTTCAATTCCTCTACTAGGTATATATCCAGAAGACCTAAAATCACATTATAACAAAGAGATTTGTACCAGAATGTTTATTGCAGCCCAATTCATGATTGCTAAGTCATGGAATAAGCCCAAGTGCCCATTGACCCACAAATGGATTTAATAAATATGTACACCATGGAATATTATGCAGCCTTAAAAAAGATGGAGACTTTACCTCTTTCATGTTTACATGGATGGAGTTGGAACATATTTTTCTTAGCAAAGTATCTCTAGAATGGAAGAAAAAGTATCCAAAGTACTCAGCCCTACTGTGAAACCAATTTATAAGCACCCACACTTCCATATGAAAGCTATAATCCAACTATAACCCAAGATGGAGGGAAAGAAGAGGAAGAGGGGAAGGGAGAGGATGGGTGGAGGGAGGGTAATTGGCGGGACCACACCAACAGTGCATTTTACAAGGATACATGTTAAATCTACTAAGTGTAAAATATAAATGTCTCAATGCAATAACTAAGAAAATGCTGTGAAGGCTATGTTAACCAGTTTGATGAAAATATTTCAAATTGTATATAAAACCAGCACATTGTACCCCATAATTGCATTCATGTTCACGGCTATGATTTAATAAAAAATAAAATAAAATAAAATAAAATGTTAAAATAATAAAAAATAAAATGTTTACAACCCCCCCCCCAAAATGGCAGCACCTGTGGCTCAATGAGTAGGGTGCCGGCCCCACATACCAAGGGTGGTGGGTTCAAACCTGGCTCCGGCCAAAGTGCAACAAAAAAATACCAGGGGAAGAGAAGCTTTCAGATATGCTCCCTCACTAAGAATATGGACATTTTTTACACGGGTTGAATTAGATCAGTGAAGTCATACTCAGCAGGTATTTGTGACAAGGCTTGTGAGCAAATGCAATCTTCTGGTAAAACTAAAGTGGTGATAATTTTAAGTGAACAAATGCACTCTTTACCATAAACACTTTAACAAATGTCGTTTTCTCTAACAAATATGCATAGCTTTGAGGTTATAAGCCAAAAGTCCCTGGAAAAGAACTATTGAAATGAAGGTCTGACTATGACAAGAAAGCTCTTTGGCCTTTTAAGCAATCAAAAGACCCAAATACATGATGTCCAACAGAAGAACAAATATGGATTTAATGTAAATATTATGGTAAGTAGTACGTGAGTATTCGCTGAAATCCCCTTATCTCTACACAGAGTAGCCAATGCTTTGCTTTCCCAAAGCAGGTGTTGTTTCTTTTCAAAGTTTCTCATTAAGTGTCATTGAAACTTGCAGCAGAAATTCAACAATGATATTAATATTAACTCAAACGGAATGAAAGCATTTGGAGAGGAATGTTTTAGCTTCTGAAGAGTCCAAGCCCAGCCTTCTCTCCCTGTTCCCACTGGAAGCTACTTACTCTGGAGGCTGAGGAGAGAAAAACTGGTGCCCATCAGAGGCACTTGAGTGCTTCAGGCTGAGGACACCAGCTGGCAGCTCAGTGGGCACTGGATGGCACAGACATGGTGTTGTTTTGTTTTTAATTTCAATTAGAGGCCTACACTTAAAAGTAAGGCATTTCACAAACACACTTGGTTTCTCTAGAAAAATGGGTAGCTCTGGCTCGGTGCTTTTAGCTCAGCAGCCAGGGCGCAGGCCACATACATGGGGGCTGGCAGCTTTGACCCCGGCTTGGGCCTGCCAAACAATGACAACGGCAACAAAAAAATAGCTGGGCATTGAGGTGGGCGCCTGTAGTCCTAGCTACTGGGAGGCTGAGGCAAGAGAATTGCTTAACTCCAAGAGTTTGAGGTTGCTGTGAGTTATGATGCCATGGCACTCTACTGAGGTGATAAAGTGAGACTGTGTCAAGAAAGAAAGAAAAGAGAGAGGGGGAGGGAGGGAGGGAAGGATAGAAGGAAGGAAGGAAGGAAAAGGAAAGGAAAGGGAGGAAGGAAGGAAGAAAGGAAGGAGGAAGGAAGGAAGGAAGGAAAAAGGAAGGAGAGAGAAAGGAAAGAAAGAAAAGAAAGAGAGAAAGAAAGAAAGAAAGAAAAAGAAAATTGGTAGCTCTTTCAGTTCTGCACCTGTCCTCTCACAGGACAAAGGCAGCTGGGCCCCACAGACCAGGCATTGCTGTCTCTCCTCTGGACACAGCTCCTACCTGTGGTTATTTCACTTATAGGTGTTCTGGGCTGGCTCCTGTAGGCAATGGTTGAAGAGATTAGAGTGTGCAGCCAAACCGTTGGGCACCCCCAAGAACACGACCACAAGACTTCAGAATATCTGAGGAGAAAGAAAAGGTTGAGAGTGAGTGAGTAGTTTGGAGATCCAGAAAGTAGACCCCCTAAGGCTGTGCTTCTGAACTTTAATCTGAAAATGAATCCCCAAGGCACCTGAGGACCTTGTTACAAAGCAGATTCTGATTCAGCAGGTCGGGTGGGGCCTGGACTTCTGCAATTGTCACCAACTCCCCAGGGAGGCCTGTGCTATTGGCCCAGCACCACCTTTGAGTAAGAAGGGAAATGGTATGGAAATGGAAATGGTATGGTTTGAAAGCCTGTGTCCTCTCCAAAATTCATGCTGAATCTTTGAATCTTAACCCCAAAGCAATAGTAGTATTAAGAGGTGGGGCCTTAGGAGTTAATCGAATCACAAGGACACTGTCCTCATTGATGGGATTAGTAACCTTATAAAAGGAATTAAGGGAACTAGCCAGGGCCTTTTGCCCCTCCACCTTCTCCATTAGAGGACATGACGTTTGTCCCCTCTGAAGCAGGCAGCAATAAGGTGCCCTCTTAGAAGCAGAGTGCAGCCCTCACCAGACACTGAACTTGCCTGTGCCTCATTCCAGGACTCCCCAGTTTCAGAACTGTTAAACTTCTATAATTTGAAAATTACCTAGTGTATACTATTTTGTCACAGCAACACAAATAGACTAAGACAAGAGATGTGCAGAATTTGTGGGCCTGGACCTTTGAGGTTTGTGGCCATCCATTTAAAGTGGAGGTTCTCAACCTGTGGGTCAGGACACCTTTGTAACAATGAAAATACATCCTGCATATCAGATATATACATTATGATTTGTAACAATAGCAAAATTGCAGTTATGAAGTAGCAATCACCACAATATGAGGAACTGTATCAAAGGTTCATGGCATTAGGAGGCATTAGGAAGGTTGAGAACCACTGATTTAAAGTAAGAACATTCACCCCTGCAGGTGTTTTTCTCTTGCTGCCTGGTACAGATATGGAGCAGGGAGATAGTTGAGTTTAATTAAAGCTGAAGATAGAGCCATTGAGTTGGTAGCATTTAAAAGGAAGTGTTTTTAATGATCATTTGATCTGAAATGGTAGAGAGGAAAATGAAACACTAAGAAATGATGGATGATTACAAAGTGACAGGGCCAGGGACAGGACAAGTCTTCACCTGGTGCAAGAATTGCCAAGGTGGTTCCAGACAGTAAGGTGGAAAGAGGAAGAGGTGGTCAGGAAGGTGCTGACAAGGTTAAGCACACGACCTCTAGAGAGAGAGGCTAAAGACCCCTTGAGGTGAGGAGGTCAAGGAACTGAGAGGCTAGGTATTAAATAGGCCATTCCCCAACTAGTGACACAAGCAGTTAGGGAAAATGAAGATACCAAACCAATACTCAAGTTGTTGAGTTAGTGCAGAATGACCGGGGCACTAGTAGCTGGCAGCAAGTGGGAGGATAGCAGGTTTCAGTGTGTTGCATGAGCCTCAATAGAGATTTGTGTGGGAACTACTAGTTTCTGGGGACAGAAGACACATACAGTCTCTCTCCTAAGTGCAGTGGGAAGCCATGAAGGGTTTTAGGCAAGGCAGTTACATTGAGAGAGGATACCCAAGAACGGTGAGGTCTAGGAGAACAGGTCTTCTCAAGGAGAACACAAGGATACATCTGCGGGGGTCCTCTCCATAGTGACTCAGCTCTTGGGAATTTGTAAACTTAACTTCCTGGAACTTGGAAATTTCCAAGTTCTGTGAAATCCTATAGTTCTGTAGGGGCTGGAATAGCATCTCCCACTTGATTCTAACTGGCCAATAAGAAGGGTACCTGTGGGGTGGGACTTTGTGACTGTCAATGAAAAGGGAAAGACCAAGCCAGTCAGGGGGCCATTTGGAATTCTTCTATGCCATAAGCTCCCGGCTGCTGAATAAAGCCCTTCCTCTTATAAACGTGGTATTTGGGTGCTCTTTCTCTCCTTTGGGGCTTGTCTTCCTGCAACAACACGATCCAGTCAAGACTCTGAAAAGATCTCTTAGACTGCTGTGGGGAGAATGGATTGGCATTTGGTGGCTATTTAAGTTACTCCATCTGGAGGCTGGCAAGGGATGGACCTCAGACCAGCACTACTAGCATCACTGAGAACTTGTTAGAGATACACACTGTGGGACCCTACCAAAATCCATTGAATCAGGAACTCTGAGTTGGGGGCCCTGCCATCTGAGTTTGCACAGGGTCTCCCGATGATTCTGAGGCAAGTTGAAGACAGACGAGTGAAAATGGTCACCAGATTAAGCAGTGGAGAGGGATGGATGAAGCAGCAGTTTTGTCGGGGAGGATGAGGACAAAGCAGTGGGGTTTGGGGTGAGGGAGAGGCAGGAGTCTGCTTTCTGGGAGGAAGACATGGAGAGGTGGGAGTATCCTGCACCTCAATGGAAGGGGGGAGGAAGAGCTGGGGTGCAGGGCAATGAACCAGCACGTGAAGAGGAGCAAACCAGAGTAGACTTGGATGGGGAATGAGGGAAATACAGCATAAGAGAAGACATGGAAATGAAAGATGGGATCAGGAGGTCTGACTGAGCTGAGGGCTGCAGCCAGCACCAAAGCATAAAATCAGTTTTATTTTATAGTATTTGTACAGTGTTGTCCAGGGAGAAGTAGCATAAATAATATGGGGAAATGGCATAAACAAAAGACATAATTTTGGTCTTATAGTACAGTTGGAAAATATAAATGACTTTAATAAAGACAAATAATCTTGTTAATGGTTTCTACTCAACTTCATTAACATATGACAAGAAGTGAGAAGGGCAAGATCACAAGGACTGAGGACTTACTCAAGATCAGGGATTGGGGCAGGGCAAGATGGCCGACTGGAACCAACTTTCCACAGGGTCTCCCATACAGGAGAGTTAAAGAACAGAAGTTTAGCAAGAAAACCAATGGTTCAGATCTAAACTAAGAGAGAAGGTTGAAGAATGCACATCAACCCTGCTGAGGTGAGCTGTGACCCCAGGGATACAAACAAAAGGTATAAAATCCATCACCAAGCAGACGGGAGTCCCCTCCCCCATGAGACTGGCTTGTAGTGTACTTTCTACAAAAAAGCAAGCAGAGTTCAGACTTCCTCTCATTTTATCCCATGGGAGAGACCTTTTAAAAACCGGACCTCCTTCCCCTATTAAGGTGCCATAGCACCCTCCTTCCAGGCATAAAAATGTATAAAACTGTATATATTCTAAATCTGCAATTTTGAACTCCCAGTACTCCCCTCCACTCTCACCTTGAGGTCTGGAAGCCTGTCCCCCATGGAGTTCAGATTCTTAGGCATTTTCTTGACTGGTGTGGATGGGGCATGGGCTGTTGCTGATCTGGGTTGATTCTCTGGCATGGGAGAAAGGAAAGGACAGTCAACAGAGAGGGAACCATACAGGAGAGACGGTGCTTCAAGGCACAGAACAGTAGCCACAGCGGGAGGGAACAATAGGGCTCATGGCCCTGGGGATATTTTGAAAGGACACTCCTAGTCTCTCTAGGTAACCAGAGGAAGCCAGGCATCTGCTCCAGTGGCAGCCACTGGTGGAACACATCTGGGAGAGAAACGCAGGCCGCATGAATAAAGGATATGCCTGAGGCAGTACAGGCCTGGGCAGAGTGCGGCAACTAGAACACATGCATGCAGAGACAGCAGATGCAGAGGGCAGGGCTGACCCAGAGAACCCCTTTACTGAGCCTCAGACACACCCGATCCCTCAGGGGATCATAGCTGACACAAAGGTGGCCAGGCAGAGGCTGGAACTGACAGCTAAGTTCGAGTTCTGACTGTGTCCGCCTGAACACAAACTGCAGCTGAGACAGGGCAGTGGTACAGACAGGGCTGAGTTGCTCAAATGACACCTGATCCACAGGGGAATATCGCTGGGACAGAAACAAATACTGTGAAGTTGTCTGTTCTGCCAGCAACATCAGTCATGGACAGGGCTGGAACTGAGTGAACCACCCCTGCATCCATAAGCACCCGAAGTTGCTAGGCCTCAGCTCCCCCTGCTGGATAGTGGCAGAAAGTGGCGGCCTGGCTGAGGAGACATAGATCTCCCTGTGACTCAGGCAGGCACAAAGCCCTGTAGCATCTGCACATTGGAGAGAACTGGATGACAGCTCTGTGGGGTTACCAGTGACTGGTTGTGACATAGGTGCAAGGTAGGGAAGGCAGAATCAAGCTTTCTAGACTAGTTTATTTGCTGGGTAGGTCCTTCTGACCTCACAGAGCACCGGAGTGAATCATACTTGAGCTGCCAGCAGACCCCTGCTATCTAGTTGCTGGAGACTTTTTGAACTCTCCCACCTGAGACCTGACTGGGACAATTGATTTGGACCTCTTGAACTGGGCCAATCACCTGAGGACTATCCAAAGTGGTACCCTGGGTGTGTGGTTGTGGAAAGGTTTGATTTTCCTTTTCCAATTATTGCCTGTGGAGGTGGGAGGTGACTTAATTGCTGGTATCTACAGCTGAGACTTCAACCCAGAGTAACTGATTCACTAGGGGAAGCAAGACCAGCTGAAAATAAGACATAACCACTTAGCCCCACCACACCAAGAAGGTTCCCAGTGTTTCAGGCCGTAGCACTGAATGGGTCCTTGACAAAGCTCTAGGGGAAAAGGTACAGGAACCAGTCCCAACTTTTGGGCAAAGGACTGGCCAATCACTATTCCTGGAGCTCCCAACCTAACTTCTCCTTATCTGCTCATCCAGCCAAAAGGTGCCAAAATAATCATGGGGCGGAATCAGTGGAAAAACTCCAGTAATATGAATAACTAGAGTAGACCAATCCCCCCAAGGAACAATTTGGTGGACACAACTGAAGATCCCATTCATAAAGAGATGGCTGAGATGTCGGAAACCGAATTCAGAACTTGGATTGCAAATAAGATCAATAGAATAGAGGTAAAGTTGAAATTAGAAATTCAAGCAGCATTTCAAAAGTTGTCTCAAGAATTCAATGAATTCAAAGACAAAATAACCAAAGATGTTCACACATTGAGACAAGAATTTGCAGCCCTCAAAGATCTGAAAAATACAGTAGAATCCCTCAGGAACAGAATGGAGCAAACAGAAGAAAGGATTTCTGACATTGAAGACAAAGATTTCAAACATTCCCAAACTCTCAAAGAGGAAGAGAAATGGAGAGCAAAAATGGATTATTCTCTCAGAGAGCTCTGGGATAATATGAAGAAAACCAATATTTACCTTATAGGGATCCCTGAAGGTGATGAAGTGGTTTTGCAAGGCACAGAGGCTCTTCTTCATGAGATTATGGAAGAGAACTTTCCAGACACGACAAAAGATTCTGAAATTCAGATAGCAGTTTCAGATCCCCAGCATGACTCAACATGAATAAGACATCCCCCAGGCACATCATTATTAACTTCACTAAAGTTAATATGAAGGAGAAAATTCTGAAACCAACCAGACATAAGAAAACCATAACCTACAAGGGGATGAATATTAGAATGACTGCAGATCTCTCTGCTAAAATCTTTCAAGCTAGAAGATGGTGGTCATTGAATTTTAATCTCCTAAAACAAAATAACTTTCAACCCAAGATCCTGTTTTCAGCTAAACTGAGTTTCATTTATGATGGAGAAATTAAATACTTTAATGGCATTCACATGTTGAAGAAATTTGCCATAACTAAACCATCGCTCCAGGATATTCTCAGACCTATCCTCCATAATGACCAGTGCAATCCTCCACCACAAAAGTAAACTCACTCAGAAACTTTTGATCAAATTCCAAATTCCACAGTGGCAAAAGGATTAAAAATGTCCACTGGACTTTTGAAAAACTCAATACCCCAAATTCTACCAGGCTTATCAATATTCTTAATTAATGTGAATGGCTTAAATTGTCCTCTAAAGAGGCACAGGTTGGCTGACTGGATAAAAAACTCAGGCCAGATATCTGATGCTTATAAAAATCTCATCTTACCTTAAAAGATAAATATAGACTCAGGATGAAGGGATGATCATCTATATTTCAGGCAAATGGCAATCAGAAAAAAGCAGGTATTGCAATTTTATTTGCAGATACAATAGGCTTTAAACAAACAAAAGTAAGGAAAGATAAGGATGGTCACTTCATATTTGTTAAGGGTAATAATACGATGACATTTTAATTATTAATATTTATGCACTCAACCAGAATGCACCTCAATTTATAAGAGAGACTCTAACAGACATGAGCAACTTGGTTTCCTCCAGCGCCACAGTGGTCGGAGATTTTAACACTTCTTTAGCAGTGTTGGATATATCCTTCAATAAGAAACTAAGCAAAGAAATTTTAGACTTTAACTTAACCATTCAATAATTGGATTTAACAGACATCTACAGAACATTTCATCCTAACAAAACTGAATACACATTCTTCTCATCAGCCCATGGAACAAACTCAAAAATTGATCGCCTCTTAGGTCACAAGTCTAACCTCAGCAAATTTAAAAGAATAGAAATTATTCCTTGCATCTTCTCTGACCATCATGGAATAAAAGTTGAACTCAGTAACAACAGGAATCTGGATACCCCTACAAAAACATGGAAACTAAATAACCTTATACTGAATGATAGCTGGGTCATAGACGAGATTAAGAAGGAAATTACCAAATTTTTAGAACAAAACAAAAATGAAGACATGAATTATCAGAACCTCTGGGACACTGCAAAGGCAGCCCTAAGAGGGAAATTTATAGCACTGCAAGCCTTCCTCAAGAGAACAGAAAGAGAGGAAATTAACAACTTAATGGGACATCTCAAACAACTGGAAAAGGAAGAACATTCCAATCCCAAACACAGCAGAAGAAAAGAAATAACCAAAATTAGAGCATAATTAAATGAAATTGAAAACAAAAGAATCATACAACAGATCAATAAATCAAAAAGTTGGTTTTTTTAAAAGGTCACTAAAATAGATAAACCTTTGGCTAACCTAACCAGGAAAAAAAGAGTAAACTCTAATTTCATCAATCAGAAATGGTAAAAATGAAATAACAACAGACCCCCTCAGAAAATCAAAAAATCCTTAATGAATATTACCAGCAACTTTATTCTCAGAAATATGAAAATCTGAGGGAAATTGACCAATACTTGGAAGCATGCCACCTGCGAAGACTTAGCCAGAACCAAGTGGAAATGTTGAATAGGCCTATATCAAGTTCTGAAATAGCATCAACTATAAAAAATCTCCCTAAAAAGAAAAGTCCAGGACCAGATGGCTTCACACCAGAATTCTACTAAACCTTTAAAGAGGAACTAGTACCTATATTATTCAACCTTTTCCAAAATATAGAAAAAGAGGGAATACTACCCAGCACATTCTATGAAGCAAACATCACCTTGATCCCCAAACCAGGAAAAGACCCAACAAGAAAAGAAAATTAGAGACCAATATCACTAATGAATATCGATGCAAAAAAATTCAACAAGATACTAACAAACAGAATCCAGAAACACATCAAACGAATTATACACCATGACCAAGTGGGTTTTATCCCAGGGTCTCAAGGCTGCTTCAATATATGTAAATCTATAAACATAATTTAGCACATAAACAAATTAAAAAACAAAGACCATATGATTCTCTCAATTGATGCAGAAAAGGGTTTTGATAATATCCAGCATCCTTTCATGATCAGAACACTTAAGAAAATTGGTATAGAAGGGACATTTCTTAAACTGATAGTGGCCATCTACAGCAAACCCACAGCCAATATCATATTGAATGGAGTTAAATTGAAATCATGTCCACTCAGATCAGGAACCAGGCAAGGTTGTCCATTGTCTCCACTGTTCTTTAACATTGTAATGGGAGTTTTAGCCATTGTAATTAGGGAAGAAAAGGCAATCAAGTGTATCCATCCATATAAGGTCAGAAGAGAGCAAACTTTCACTCTTCGCAGACAATATGATTGTATATCTGGAAAACATCAAGGATTCTACTACAAAACTCTTAGAAGTGGTCAAGGAATACAGCAATGTCTCAGGTTAGAAAATCAACACTCATAAATCTGTAGCCTTTATATATAGCAGCAATAGCCAAGCTGAAAAAACAGTCAAGGACTCTATTCCTTTCACAGTAGTGCCAAAGAAGATGAAATATTTGGGAGTTTAGCTAATAGAGGACATGAAAAATCTCTATAAAGAGAACTATGAAACTCTAAGAAAAGAAATAGCTGAAGATGTTAACAAATGGAAAAACATACCATGCTCATGGCTGGGAAGAATCAACATTGTTAAAAAGGCCATATTACCCAAAGTGATGCACAATTTTAATGCAATCCTTATTAAAGCTCCACTGTCATACTTTAAAGATCTCCAAAAAAAAAAAAAAATACTTCATATTATATGGAATCAAAAATACCTTGAATAGCCAAGACATTACTCAGAAATAAAAACAAAGCAGGAGGAATCATGCTCCCAGACCTCAGACTATACTACAAATTGATAGTGATCAAAACAGCATGGTACTGGCACACAAAAAGAGAGGTAGATGTTTGGAACAGAACAGAAAACCAAGAGATGAACCCAGCTACCTACTGTTATTTGATCTTTTTTTTTTTTTTTTTTTTTTTGCAGTTTTTGGCTGGGGCTGGGTTCGAAACTGCTATGTCTGGCATATGGGCCTGGTACTCTACTCCTTTGAGCTATAGGCACCGCCCCCATTATTTGATCTTTGACCAGCCAATTAAAAACATTCAGTGGGGAAAAGATTCCCTATTTAACAAATGGTTCTGGGTGAACTGGCTGGCAACCTGTAGAAAACTGAAACTAGATCCATAGATTTCACCATTAACTAAGATAGAGTCTCACTGGATTAAAGATTTAAACTTAAGACATGAAACTATAAAATTACTAGAAGAAAGTGCACAGAAAACTCTTGAAGGAATCAGCCTGGGTGAATATTTTATGAGGAGGACTCCCCGTGTAATTGAAGCAGCATCAAAAATACACTACTGAGACCTGATCAAACTAAAAAGCTTCTGCACAGCCAAGAACACAGTAAGTATAGCAGGCAGACAGCCCTCAGAATGGGAGAAGATATTTGCAGGTTATGCCTCTGACAAAGGTTTAATTATCAGTATCCATGGAGAACTCAATTGTATTAGCATGATTATAACAAGTGTTTTTGTGGGTGGGCAAGGGACCTGAAGAGAAACTTCTCTGAAGAAGACAGGAGCACAGCCTACAGACACATGAAAAAAGGCTCATCATCCTTAATCATCAGAGAAATGCAAATCAAAACTACTTTGAGATATCATCTAACTCCAGGAAGATTAGCCCACATCACAAAATCCCATAACCAGAGATGTTGGCATGGATGTGGAGAAAAGGGAACACTTCTACATTGCTGGTGGGAATGCAAACTAATATGTTCCTTTTGGAAAGATGTTTGGAGAATACTTAGAGATCTAAAAGTAGACCTCCCATTCAATTATATAATTCCTCTACTAGGTATATATCCAGAAGACCAAAAATCACATTATAACAAGGATATTTGTACTGGAATGTTTATTGCAGCCCAATTCATGATTGCTAAGTCATGGAAGAAGCCCAAGTGCCCATTGACCCACAAACAAGATTAATAAATTGTGGTATATGTACACCATGGAATATTATGCAGTCTTAAAGAAAGATGGAGACTTTACTTCTTTCATGTTTATATGGATGGAACTGGAACATATTCTTCTTAGCAAAGTATCTCAAGAATGGAAGAAAAAGTATCCAATGTACTCAGCCCTACTACAAAACTAATTTATAGCTTTTATATGAAGGCTATAACCCAACTATAGCACAAGAATATGGGGAAAGGGGAGGGGAGGGGGAAGGATGGGTGGAGGGAGTGTAATTGGTGGGACTACACCTATGGTGCATCTTAGAAGGGTCCAGGTGAAACTTATTAAATGCAGAATATAACGGTCTTAACACAATAACTAAGAAAATGTGGTGAAGGCTATGTTAACCAGTTTCATGAAAATATTTCAGATTGTATATGAAACCAGCATATTGAAACCCATGATTGCATTAATATACACAGCTAGGAGTTAATTAAAAAAAAGAAAAATTAAAAAAATAAATAAAATAAAAAAGATCGTGAGGATCTCAGCATAGTTGACAAAATAAAGGAAGAACTATGTGACTTAGTAGTTTCTATTCAACTTCATGAACATATTTGGAGAAGACAAAGATCACAAGAGTTTCTGCCACAACTGTTCTAAAGAAGCAGGCTGGAAAGTAAAGCTGTGGCTATGAATGACATTCTACCCTAGCTCCCAGCATGAAATTCAAAATAGGCTCCTGCAGGCAGGCTGCACTGGCTGCTGTGGGCACAGCAGGAAGCAACAGCGGCAATCCAGGGGAGATGTCAATATTTCACACTTGCAGTCGGGGCATGGTGGAAAGAACTGAGCTTGGAATCCAGAAGGTTCAGCCTCTGGGCTTAAGTCACTTCCTAGGAAGTCATTTCACCTGTATGAGCTCCTTTCTACATCTCTTAACTGGGGATTATGACATGTCCTTTACTGCCTAAAGAGACCACTCTTAGAATCATATGAGCAAGTGCAAATCCAAACTCATTGATACTTCTAATTTTTTTTTTTTTTCTTTTTGAGACAGAGCCTCAAGCTGTCACCCTGGATAGAGTGCTGTGGCATCACAGCTCACAGCAACCTCCAATTCCTGGGCTCAAGCAAGTCTCCTGCCTCTGCCTCTCAAATAGCTGGGACTACAGGTGCCCGCCACAATGCCTGGCCATTTTTTTGGTTGCAGCTGTCATTGTTTTTTGGCCCAGGCTGGATTCAAACCTGCCAGCTCAGGTGTATGTGGCTGGCACCTTAGCCCATTGAGCCACAGGTGCCAAGCCTTCTAATTTTTTTTTTTTTACAAACATAAGTCAGTCAGGCTTTCAAATATTCTCATGATTATTCTAATAGTCTACAGAGTATCCCCAAGGTTCCTATACATAGGGAAATGGGAAATTATAGCTAAATGTATCTTTATTTATAGAATGTCCATTACAAAACTTTACAAAGAGGTAGCCAAAATACAGAGAATATTTTATAAATATTTTGTGAAATTTAGTAATCAATATTTTGCAAATAAAGACACATTTAGCTACAATTTTCCCCCCATCCCACTATTTTTTTTTTTTTTTTGAGACAGATTCTCAAGCTGTCACCCTGGATAGAGTGCCCTGGCATCATAGCTCACAGCAACCTCCAATTCCTGGGCTGGAGCGAGTCTCCTGCCTCCGCCTCACAAGTAGCTGGGACTACAGGCGCCTGCCACAATGCCTGGCCATTTTTTTGGTTGCAGCCATCATTGTTGTTTGGCGGGCCCAGGCTGGATTCGAACCTGCCAGCTTAAGTGTACATGGCTGGCGCCTTAGCCCGTTGAGCCATAGGCACCAAGCCCACTATTTTTTTTTTTTAAGACAGAGCCTCACTCTGTTGCCCAGGCTAGAGTCCATGGTAAAATGTTGCAGGAAGACGAGGCCCAATGGAGAGAAAGAGCACCAAAACACTATGTTTATAAGAGGAAGGGCTTTATTCACCAGCCGGGAGCTTATGGCATAGAAGAATTCCAAATGGCCACACTCGGGGACTGGCTTGGTCTTTCCCTTTTTATAGACAGTCAAAAAGTTCCACTTCACAGGAACCCTTCTCATTGGCCAGTTTGAATCAAGCAGGAGATGCTATTCCAGCCCCTACAGAACTACAGGATTTCACAGAACTTGGAACTTTCCAAGTTCCAGGAAGTTAAATTTATAAATTCCCAAGAGCTGAGTCACCATGAAGAGGACCCCGCAGGTGTATCCTTGTGGTCTTGAGAAGACCTGTTCTCCTAGACCTCACCCTTCTCGGTATCCTCTCTCAGTGTTAACCTAGGTCACAGCAACCTTGAATTCCTGGGTTCAAGCAATCCTCCTGATAGAGGATTCCACCACTCAGGGCTGGACAGGGAACCCTCCCATTCCCTAGGCCCAGATGAGCTCAGAAATCAAACCCCATTTCCAGGTACAAACAAATTACCCTTTTCAGAACACACCCTCTGGGATCTACTAGGATCAAGAACAAAGCAGCCTGACACGGTTTTTTTGGGTGTTCCACCTTGAGAAGGAAGCACACCCCCTACTCCCTTCTCAGAGACAAAAGCTGTAAAGGCCCTAGTGGGGCCAGAACTACAGTCATTCATTTGTTGATGCACTCAGGAACTTTGAAAAGATGTTTTTTCCATCTACCAACTCCTGCCCAAGTGTAATTCTCAAGACCTAATACCCCTAGATAAAAAGCCCATGTAGAGACTCACCAGTTCAGTTCTTTCTCTCTTCCAGAAGCTCTGGTGCTTTTTACTTCTTCTGTATTCCTGCTAACTTCTAATTAAAATCCTGTCCCACTGGTCTGTGGTCCGTGGGTTCATTCTTTGAATCCCTGAGACCAGGGACTTACTGAAGAGCAAAATTCCGGTATCACTCCTGCCTCATTCTCCCAAGTAGCTGGGACTACAGGCATCCACCACAACAGCTGGCTAGTTTTTCTAGTTTAAGTAGAGACAGGAGTCTCACTCTTGCTCAGGCTGGTCTTGAACTCCCGAGCTCAGGCAGTCCACCTGCCTCAGCCTCCCAGAGTGCTGGGATTACAGGTGTGAGTCCCTGTGCCCGGCCTGCAATTATCCCATTTCTCTTCTTCCAATGCACTCTGTGAAATCACTTCTTTGACTGGGCCTTTTGCATATATATATTTTATTTTTAGACAAGAGTCTCACTATGTAACCCTCAGTAGACTGTGGTGGCATCATAGCTCACAGCAACCTTGGGCTTAAGTGATTCTCTTGCCAGAGCTTCCCAAGTAGCTGGGACTACAGGCACCTGACACAACGCCCAGCTATTTTTTTGTTGCAGTTGTTTAGCTGGCCTGGGCTGGGTACGAACTTGCTACCCTCGGTGTATGTGGCTGGCGCCGTAACCACTGTGCTACGGGTGCCGTGCCCCTTTTGCCTATAAACATGCAGGTATACCAGGGAAAGGAACACTGTCTATGAAATATATTTTGCATTGACTTACCACCCACCACGTGCTGGTGTTTCACATCTGTTTCATGTGCCTCAAAGGTGTCCTGTGCACTGGATATTGTTATTCTCACTTTACAGGATTATGACTCAGAGACAGGGGACCAGCCCCAATTCGCAGAGATCGTGGAAGGCAGAGCCAGCCCCTAACTTTGGTCCTGCCTCCCCACCAGCTCCAGGCTTGAGGAAGGGAGCTGAGCCAGGAATGAGGACTAGGGAAGGGTGTCAGAGGCTGGTACCTCTGGGTTAGATTCAGAACAGGACTTGCTCCACAGACTTTCTGATCTGCCATTGTGACTTTTATTTGACAGTGCCTCAGCCTTCCATGGCACCCGGTGATATTTGCTTAGATGTTGGTGATGACATCTTTCTACAGGATGACAGAGTTGCACGGGGCCCAGGGAGAGCCCCAGAGGTAGGTAGGGGGCTGCTCAGGGAGGAAGGGAAGGCAGCTGCCTCAGTTTTAGCGCCTCTTTTCCAGGGGTCTCAATGCAGTTCATCTTACACGGGGATACCATTACATCATGTGAACTTGGGTATGGGCCGGACAGATATTAGAGGAATTTCAAAGCTATCACAGTTGAGGACTCCAGCATGTGACATAGAGACCAGCAGAGCCAAAAGGAGCCTGTATTCCTGATTTTATTTTACACACACAGAAGCCAAGTTTCCTCTGAGTCCGTTAATGCAACAGAATCTCAGCCTCCCAGCTTGCTCCTCTAATGGCTTTAGCATGCTTAAAAACATTGCCACAAAACCAAATACCACCAACTCCAGGAAGAACCGGAATCTTCTGCAGGAGCATGGCCTTCATCAAAGAGTGTTTTCTCATTGTGCTCTTGGTCTCAGTTTTCCTGCAAGCATCACTCTGGGTATCACAAAAGCCCTGTGGGCAGACACGCCTCTCCACAACCACAGCACAGAGCCTTGCACGTTGTGGAATGTGATGTGTTGGCAAGATGGATAGACTGAGAGAGGGACGGATGGTGATTGGGAGGAGTTAGAGAATAATCCCTGGACAGCCAAATGCATATTCAGTAACAAAGAACGTCAAATTAATGCTGGAACACCTCTGCTACTGCCCAGCAGTGCAGCCACCAACAGTCAAGTGCAAGCAGCTACACCACTGGGTTTTTTGTTATTGTTGGGGATACATTGAGGGCACAAGATACCAGGTTACACTGCTTGCATTTCTTAGGCAAAGTCCCTCCTTTAATTGTGTCTCACCCCCAAAAGGTGTCCCACACCGAGACCCCACCCCCTCCCTCCTTCCCTCTCTCTGCTCTTCCTCTCCCCCAACTTCCTCCTCCTCTCTCTCTGCTCTCCGTTTCCCCCACCCCCACTGTGTACTAGGTCATTAATTGTCCTCATATCAAGATTGAGTACATAGGATTCATGCTCCTTCATTCTTGTGAAGCTTTACTAAGAATAATGCGTTCCATTTCCATCCAGGTTAATACAAAAGATGTAAACTCTCCTTTTTTAATGGCTAAATAGTATTCCATGATTTACATATATCCCAGCTTGTTAATCCATTCCTGGGATGGGGGGCATTTAGGCTGTTTCTACATTTTGGCGATTGAAATTGAGCTGCAATAAACAATCTAGTGCAACTGTACTTATGATAAAAGGATTTTTTTCTTCTGGATAGATGCCCAGTAATGGGATTACAGGATCAAATGGGAGGTCTAGCTTGAGTTCTTTGAGGTTTCTGTATACTTCCTTCCAAAAGGTTGTATTAGTTTGCAGTCCCACCAGCAGTGTCAAAGTGTTCCTTTCTCTCGACATCTGTGCCAGTATTTGCAGCGTTGAGATTTTGTGATGTGGGCCATTCGCACTAGGGTTATCAGTGGTTCTCAACCCATGGGAAGGTTGAGAACCACTGGATTAGATGATACTCAGGGTTGTTTTGATTTGCATTTCTCTAATAATTAGGGATGATGAGCATTTTTTTTATAAGTTTGCTAGTCATTCATCTGTCTTCTTTAGAGAAGGTTCTATTCATGTCTCTTTGCCCATTGATACAGGGGATTGTTGGCTTTTTTCATGTGGATTAATTTACCACTTTTTTTTAAAGGTCCTGACTCCTTCAGCAGCAAGGCAGTGAACAGTGGCTCACACCTCAATCCCAGCACTCTAAGAGGCTGAGGCCAGAGACCAGCCCAAGCAAAAGCAAGACCCCAACTCCACTGAAAATAGAAAAATTAGCTGGGCATGGTGGAGGGCACCTGTAGCCCCAGCTACTCCAGAGGCTGAGGCAGGAGGATCACTTGAGCCCTCTTGTTTGAGGTTGCTATGAGCTAGGCTGACAGCACAGCATTGTAGCCTGGGTGACAGAGTGGGACTCAGTTTCAAAAATAAACAGCAGCTCCTAAACCACCCTAAGTAGTCCTTTGTATCAACTACAAAGGGAGTGGATGGAAAAAGGGAGAAAAGATTTTTAAAAAGCACTTAACCTGTAATGTCTTCATTTGCCAACTAACTTAGGACAATAAAAAGACAATTATCACTAGGGGCAGAGACCCCCCAGGGACACTCCAGGCTGGGTTGGGGTGGGGATAAGGACGGGAATACAGGCTGTTCCACTCTCCTTGCCTCCGGGGTCTTGGAGTAGGGCTGCAAGTCACCTGCCACTCCCACCCCCTCACCCCCCAGACATCAGGGCACTTGGGGCTCCTGCTGGCCACAAAAGTGTTTTGCCAGTTTGGGAACCTGGCAGGTCAATTCCCATAGCTGTGTGACCCTTAGCCAGTTCCTGAACATCTCTGAGCTTTCATTTACCCATTTGGGAGGAAGAACAGGACCATCCAAAGTGAGTGATGTGGTGTCCGGCGCTGGGCCTGCACGGAGTGGGCAGCTCTGAGCCAGAAGAGGAGGTGAGGAGGGAGGAAGGGTAAAGGGTGAAGGGGGAGGGAGGGAGGAGCGAGGGAGGAGCGCGGGAGGGCGGAGGGGGAGGGAGTGGGGAGCGAGGGAGCGCGGCGGGGCCTCCCGCGGCCCTAGAGTCGCTCAGCGCAACCCCGGGCCCGGCGCGCCAAGGGGCTGCGGGGACGCGAGCCCTCCCGAGGTCGCTCTGGAAACAAGAGCCGCTTCTGAGACGCCGCCGAGTAAAAGGTGTTGGGAGTCCCAGAGCCGGGGCGCAGGAGGGGAGGGGGCTGCCCGAGCCGGCAAAGCCTGCCACCTGCTTCTCGGGAGACCTGCGCGGGCCCGCCGTGGGCTAGGCTGAAAAAGCATCTTGGTTTGTTCAAGCTACGTCTGTGCTGGGGACTTCCACGTGCATTATCTCATTTAAACCTCTCAGTTACGCTGTTTTGTTTTTCTGATGAGATCAGTGAAGCCCGCTCTGGGAAGTTACTTGCACACAGTCGAAACTTGGCTCCAAAAGGATTTGTGTTAGTTTGCTAGGGCCGCTGTTACAAAGCACCCCAAACCAGGTGGCTTAAACTACAGAGATGTACCGTCTGCCAGCTCTGGAAAGCACAAGTCTGAATTCAAGGTCTTGGTAGGGTGGGTTCCTCCTGAGCCCGAAGGATGGACCTGTCTCCGCCCTTTCCCCGTGGTTAGCAGACGGCGTCGGGCCGGCCATGCCCATCTGCCCTTTTTTTTTTTTGTAGAGACAGAGTCTCACTTTGTCGCCCTGGGTAGAGTGCCGTGGCGTCACACTGCTCACAGCAACCTCCAGCTCTTGGGCTTAAGTGATTCTCTTGCCTCAGCCTCCCTAGTAGCTGGACTACAGGTGCCCGCCACAGCGCCCGGCTATTTTTTGTTTTGCAGTTCGGCCGAGGCTGGGCTTGAACCCACCACCTTCGGTATATGGGGCCGGCTCCTGTGGCTCAGCGAGTAGGGCGCAGGCCCCATATACTGAAGGTGGTGGGTTCAAGCCCGGCCTTGGCCGAACTGCATCTGCCCTTTTTATTAAGGATCCTGGTCACATTGGTTAGGATCCACCCTAATTACCTCCTTTTAACTTGATTACCTCTGTAAGGATTCTTTCTCTCCAATAAGGTCACATTCTGAGGTACTGGGTGCTGAAATGCATGAACTTTGGAAGATTGTAGTTCAATGATTAACAGTTAACCCAAACTCGTGATTATAAGTCTGATGCTTGACTATGTAAGTGGTGGCTCTCAAAGTTGGACATACATTCTTACATTTACCTGGAGAATTTAAGTATATATATATTGGTGGTTGAGTTACACCCCCAGTGATTATGATTTAATTGGCACAGGCTGTGTCTGGATATTGGGATTTTTAAAAGCTCCCCAGGAGGAATTAAGGTTAGAACCATAGGCTTAGTGCACCTTCCCACAACCGTGCGCAAGGCTCCACCTTGGAGGAGGCCTATGCTTCTCCTCCCTCTGCGGCCAGGGAAAGGAGGTCCAATTTGGTTTTAGTGCCACAACCTTGGCTCTGTATCTGAACCTGTTTCCTACTCTTGAAGCACATCTGGTTCTCACAGTTGGCAGACTCAGGACGCCTTCGTTCCTGTCTGAAGAAGAAAGGACAAAGAAAAATCACGGGGATGGGGGGGATGGGGGAATACAAAGGAGGAGGACGAGGACTAGGGGAATTGTTTTCTTGTTTTTCTTTTCTTTTTTAGACAGAGTCTTGTTCTGCCATTGGACTAGAGTGCCAGAACCTCAGCCTAGCTCACAGCAACCTCAAACTCCTGGGCTCAAGCTGTCCTGTGCCTCGGCCTCCCAAGTACCTGGGGTTACAGGTGTGAAACAATCCACCTGGCTAATTTTTCTATTTTTAGTGGAGACAGGGTCTCACTTTGCTTAAGCTATTCTTGAACTTCTCTCTCTCTTTTTTTTTTAATCATCTTTTATTTTTTTTTATTTTGCATTTTTTTGGCCAGGGCGGGCTTGAACCCACCACCTTCAGTATATGGGGCTGGCACCCTACCCCTTGAGCCATAGGCACCGCCATCCTCTTGAACTTCTGACCTCAATCCTAACACTTGGACCTCCCAGAGTATTAGGATTATAGGCATGAGCCACCTCACCTGGTCTGGTTTAGGGGAATTCTTGAAAGGAGATGTTTCCTGGATGAAGGGGGTTTCCTGACACCCAGTGGGGAGAATGTTAACATAAATATGCCCGGTGATGGATAATCAGCCAGTTTCGGCCTCCCAGTGATATCACATAGGGCATCAAATCAGAGTCACTACCTTTGTTTCAATGATTGTGCATGAGGTAAGGACTAAGACTTTATATTATCACTTCTCTTTTCTAGCAAATTTCCAGGGCTGGCAAAGAACAGTCCACCCGTGTCTCCTCCACTGTCTCCTCCTAATGCTGAGGACCCTGGAAAACAAAGAGTGGAGCTCTGACTCCCTTGTTGTGTGAAGTTGTAACGTGGTTTTCTTATGGCCTGGCTTTTCTCCACCCTGGGTCCATCCATTCCCAACCTCCAGAGCTAACTGAGACTGACTGTGAATGAAGTAATTAGGCCCTGCTTCTATATACTGAGGGTGGCAGGTTTGAACCCAACCCCAGCCAAATTACATCAAAAAAATAGCCGGGCGTTGTGGCAGATGCCTGTATCCCAGCTACTCGGGAGGCTGAGGCAGGTGAATTGCCTGAGCCCAGGAGTTGGAGGTTGCTGTGAGCTGTAACACCACAGTACTCTACCAAGGGCAACAGCTTGAGACCCAGTCTCCAAAAAAAAAAAAAAAAAAAAAAAAGGAAAAGAGAACACATATGCACCTAGTTCTGGCATTAAAGTGTAGATGATAAAACGTGTAGATGACTGGGGGAGTAGAGGTGAAGAGATCTGAGTGTGTAATGAAGTCTTGTTCTTATTAGGGAGAAGGTAAGCTACCAATTTGAAGAAAGGATTAACAATGTAGAAAAAGTGGGGGAAAAAAGACATTCAGCTTTTAAACATTTCAATAGTCTCATAATATAAATCATATTCAACCCTGGTGGGAGTATAAATTTTGCAACTCATTTGGAAAAGTTTGACCTTTTCTCCTAAATTTTGACATTTACATACTATTACAGGTTTCATTTTGTCCCCCCACAAGAAATGTTAAAATTCTAATTTCTGGAACCTCAAATGTAAGCTTATTTGGACTTTGCAGATGTAATTATCTAGTTTAAAATGATGTCGTATTGGTCCTTAAATCCACTATGACTCGTATCTGTAAGAAGAGGAGAGAGACATAGGCAGAAACACACAGAGGAGACCATATAAAGAGAGAGATGGAGATTGGCGTATAATGTCTGTCGGCCAAGGGATGCCAAGGGTGGCCAGCAGCCCTCCAAAACGGGGGGAGAATATGGAACAAATTTCCTCTCAGAGGCTCCAGTAGGGAGCCAGCCTTGATGACTCCTTGACTTTGGATTTCAATCATCCAAAACTGTGAGAAAGTAAATTTATGTTGTTTTGCTTTTTCTTTCTTTCTTTCTTTTTTTTTTTTTTTGGTAGAGACAGAGTCTCACCTTGTCACCCTTGGTAGAGTGCCGTGGCATCACAGCTCACAGCAACCTCCAACTCCTGGGCTTAGGCGATTCTCTTGCCTCAGCCTCCCGAGTAGCTGGGACTACAGGCACCCTCCACAACTCCCGGCTATTTTTTTTGTTGCAGTTTGGCAGGGGCCGGACCCCTACCCACTGAGCCACAGGTTCCCCCGAATTTATGTTGCTTTAAGCCACCCAGTTTATGGTAATTTGTTATAGCAGCCCTATGTAAGTGATATGCACAGTCAATGGCGCAGCAATTCTACCACTAGGTATTGACCAAACAGAAATTATTTAATGTTTACGATGATTACATAAGAAAGTTCACAGTATTTCTATTCACAATAGCAAAAACCTGCAAAGAACCCTAAAGTCAGGCTATAAAATAGAAAAACATACCTGTCAGTATCTGTTTGTGCTAAAAAAAAAAAAAGGAATAAAACAATAAACAAATTGTAGTTAATCCATACAATGCAATAATAGTCAGTAGTCAAATTAACAAAATAACAGCAACACACAAAAGTGTGATTAATCTTAATATAATAAGAAATACATTTCAAAAGGTTACCTATAGTGTGATTCTCTTTTTTTGTTTTTTGTTTGTTTGTTTGGCCGGGGCTGGATTTGAACCTACCACCTCCACCATATGGGGCCAGTGCCTTACTCCTTTGAGCCACAGGCACCCGCCCAGTGTGATTCTCTTTTTAATAAGATTTTTTAATGACTATAATAAAAATATTTCCTTTTTATGAATAAAATAGGGCCAATTGGACTCCCTAAATGGAAGGCAAGGAAATGGTAAACATGGAATTCAGCAAGATAGCTACCTCAAGGGGGAGAGGCAGAGAGGTAGGGTGGAGAAGGCAACCACACGGCTAGATGTACGGTTGGGTCAAGGTCTTAATTTTTGCTTTAGATGGTGGATTCCTGAGTGTTTGTATCTATGTCTATATTTATATCTACATCAATATAATCATATGTAATGAAAGAACTCATTCAAGGACCACCAAGGAAAGTTATCTAGTCCTGTGTACCTGAGTCTACACACTCCCCCAAATGGCTGGGCTTGTCCAGATTTGTTCATGATTCTACAAATTGTTGCTTCTAGCTCGCTTTAATTCTCACGAGGGTCTGGAAATTGGAATCATTTTTATCAAGCTAACTCTGTCACTAGTGGTGCCATTACCCAATCTAGACCCAACATGTGAGTCTGGCTTGTTCCGGATTCAATGCGCCAATTTAGTTAGAAAGCTCAGTTGGTTGAAATAAAGGAGTCCAGAGAATGAAAGTTCATCTGGTTTAAGTAGAATGAGATCAGTGGATGGAAAAAAGAAAATAAATCAGTTCCTATGAAAAAGAAGAGCCTAAGTTAATGGAATGCATTTAGAGAGGTACAGACAGAAAATAGCTTTGGCAAAAAGTGGTAGCCAAAAACATGAAATCATAGCCCTGAAAAAATAAGTATTAATCAGAGATTATAGCAGGGATCAAAACAAATGAAGCAAACAAACCAAAAAGTCCCCACAATAACAGAACAATGTGGAAGAGAACAAGAAATCTAACCTTCATTGCCAATGGTTTAAGATATAATGTTTTGGCTATGTTTTTCTCAGTAAATATTTCTCGTATGTTTTTTTTTAATTTTTAATTTTATTTTTTTTTAGCTGGGGCCAGGTTTGAACTCACTACCTCCAGTATAAGGGGCTGGCCCCCTATTCCTTGAGCTAGAGGCACCGCCCCCTCTCCTTTTTTCTAAAATGATGGAGCTACTTTTGAGTTTTAAAAACAATGTATTTCAGGCATCTCAAGCAGCTACATTCTGTACATGAAAAGTCAAGCTCTGTGCACGAATCTGTGTCACTTGACTATGTTAAAGAGGTTGAAATTCTTCCAAGATCTTTCTAGTGAGTTGTTCAGAAACAGTCTGAGCATAGACACAGGAGTCTAGAATTCTTTTTTTTTTTTTTTTTTTGAGACAGAGTCTCAAGCTGTCACCCTGGGTAGAGTGCTATGGCATCACAGCTCACAGCAACCTCCAACTCCTGGGCGCAAGTGAGTCTCCTGCCTCCACCTCCCAAGTAGCTGGGACCACAGGCGCCCACCACAACGCCTGGCTATTTTTTGGTTGCAGCCGTCATTGTTGTTTGGCGGGCCGGGCTGGATTTGAACCCACCAGCTCAGGTGTATGTGGCCGGCGCCTTAGCCTGCTGAGCCACAGGCGCCGAGCCAAGTCTGAGATTCTTGAGAGATGCTCATACCTGGAGAGGAAGATTTGCCAATCCGGGAGCACTGAATTGGTGTGATATAAATTTGTGGAACTTGACAGCTTCAGTGATAACATCGTTGGTTTTGAATTCCAGGGCACAAAGATGTGAAAAGTATGGTTTTCGTATTTCTTCCCTTGTCTACACTGTAAATAAAAGGGTAAAGATATTATTAAGCAAATGTTATTTGGAAAAAATTGATTTCTTCTCATACTTAGAAATTTTGCTATAGGGATAG
The DNA here is from genome assembly GCA_963573935.1 of Arctocebus calabarensis. Lineage (NCBI taxonomy): Eukaryota > Metazoa > Chordata > Mammalia > Primates > Lorisidae > Arctocebus > Arctocebus calabarensis. Next base: position 27,887 of record CAUYON010149156.1, read on the forward strand.
TCACTGCTACTGTTTAAAGTAGACATTCCTACCCTGAAAACTAAACTCTGAAGTATTTACTATGTTTAGATAAATCACATATTTTTCCTTGTGAGTATGTCCTGTCCAGCTTTTTACATACCATTGTGTAATTCCTGAAAAACAATTTCCAGTTTAAAAGCATGGTGTTGGATGCATTTGTGAAAGTGGCTTTGAAAGATTTTTGCTCTTAAAATGCTTGCTAAATTTGCATGGATGGAGCTGGAACATATTCTTCTTAGCAAAGTATCTCAAGAATGGAAGAAAAAGTATCCAATGTACTCAGCCCTACTATGAAACTAATTAATAGCTTTCATAAGAAGGCTATAACCCAATTATAGCACAAGAATATGGAGAAAGGGGAAGGGAGGGGAGGAGAGGGGGGAAGATGGGTGGAGGGAGGGTAATTGGTGGGACCACACCTATGGTGCATCTCAGAAGGATACAGGGGAAACTTACTAAATGCAGAATATAAATGTCTGACCACAATAAGTAAGAAAATGCCATGAAGGCTATGTTGACCAGTTCAATGAAAATATTTCAAATTGTATATAAAACCAGCACATTGTACCCCATGATTGCGTTAATGTACACAGCTAAGATTTAGTGAAAAAGAAAAAAAAGCTTGGCTCTTTGTTCAAAAAGCAAGAAAAATCTCTATTTCTTTCATGATCTATTCACCAGTCATGATGTTTTTACATTTTCTCTTCATGTTGTGCTCTGTTTTGGACTCATGGAGGAATGTAGACCCTCACAAGTACCTGAGGCCCCACTCTGTCAGTAGGCTCATGGGTCCCGTACTTGACCCTTGACCCTTCTCTTATCCACACCAAGGCCCTCTCTGGGAGTAGTAACAGTCACTGGATGGAGAAAGGGGCTCCAGCTGCCAAGAACCTGTCCAGGGTGGTATGGGTCCCTAAGCAAGACCTTGAGTGCCATGGAGCACACTTGATTCTCCCCCAGACATCTTTTACCAAATACAAATACTAAGATAAAGTTATTAACAGTATTATGAAAAAAAAAAAAAACAAAGAGTATTAAATCCCAAGTCTCTGGGCATGGAGACCTGTCCAACCACATTGGTGGCACAGGCACGGAGTTCCTGCTGGATGATGGAGATTCCCTATGACCAGGAATTCTAAGGTAAAGTTCAAGTTGTAATTGAGAAGAATCCATGAGTCCTGGCCCAGACAGGAGAGTAAAAGACATCCAGGGCAGTGCCTGTGGCTCAAAGGAGTAGGGCGCCGGCCACACATACCAGAGGTAGCAGGTTCCGACCCGGCCCTGCGCATGTGGCTCATCAAGTAGGGTGCTGGCCCCATATACTGAAGGTAGCGGGTTCAAACCTGGCCTCGCCGAACTGCAAAACAGAAAAATAGCTGGGCATTGTGGTGGGCGCTTGGAGTCCCAGCTATTTGGGAGGCTGAAGCAAGAGAATCGCCTAAGTCCAGGAGTTGGAGGTTGCTGTGAGCTATGTGACACCATGGCGCTCTACCAAGGGTGACAAAGTGGGACTATGTCTCTACAAAAAAAAAAAAAAAGAAAGAAAGAAAAACTGTAGTCCCATTTTGGACGGTGCCTGTGGCTCAAAGGAGTAGGGTGGTGGCCCCATATGCTGGAGGTGGCAGGTTCAAACCCAGCCCCGACCAAAAAAAAAAAAAAAAAAGGACATCCAAATCCCGTTCCTGGCAATAATTTTCTAAGGGAAAGAAACTCCAAGGAGATGGATAAAAGGTAAATTTGGAGAAACAGCTATCTAGTCTTTCTAAATCCCAGATCTCTGGAAAAATTCTCATGCTTCAATTTTACTTTAAAGAGTCACATGTTCTTAGACAATATAGAAATCAATGACAAAGGCTTCCTGAACAGGGCAGGCTCTTTTCCAACTTCCAAGCAATACCTGGTGATCTCAGATTCTTTCTCCCTCCTAAAATGAGAAGAAATACCACCACAGAAAGGCATTTTTATTTATAGGCATTCAAACAAGGATGGAGAATTTGGACTTAATGTGATCTAGTAGAAATAACATAGAGTGCTACTTTGTGACCAATCTTAACGTCTTCTTAATTATGTAAATAATCACTAATATTATTAATAGCTGAAAGTGCGCAATCACTGTGCTTCAGATGCTGTTCTATTAGTTTTATATGCATTAATTTATGTAATCATTACAACAACCATGTAAATCATACGGCACCATTAACCCCTTTTCACGCATGAGAAAATGAATGTAGATGAGGTTAATGAATTGCCTAAAGTTACACAACCAGTCATCGTGGCCTCGGGATTTGACAAGTAAACAGGCTCCAGAAACTGTCAGATGAATTATTAATTTGCTTATATTTATTTATTTTTTTCTAGGTCTATTTTTATTTTTTATTTATTTTTTTTAATTTTTATTAAATCATAATTGTGTACATTAGTGCAATCATGGAGCATAATGTACTGACTTCATATACAATCTGAAATATTTTCATCAAACTGTTTAACAGCCTTCATGACATTTTCTTAATCACTCTATGTAGACATTGGTATTCTGCATTTAATTAAGTTTCACCTATATCCTTCTACGATGCACTGCTTATATTTAAAATATATTAAAGTTGTTTCGTAAATGTGTTTCAATGCTCTTTATGTTTAGACTCAATCAACAATTGACGGTAGAAATAGAATATGAATGTATTTATTTTTAACTTCAAATCTAGTTTTTTTTTTTGAGACAGAGCCTCAAGCTGTCACCCTGGATAGAGTACTGTGGCATCACAGCTCACAGCAACCTCCAATTCCTGGGCTCAAGCGAGTCTCTTGCCTCCGCCTCCCAAGTAGCTGGGACTACAGGTGCCCGCCACAACGCCCGGCCATTTTTTTTTTTTTTTGTTGCAGCCGTCATTGTTGTTTGGCGGGCCTGGGGGCTGGATTCCAACCCGCCAGCTCAGGTGTACATGGCTGGCGCCTTAGCCCGTTGAGCCACAGGCGCCGAGCCTTCAAATCTAGTTTTGAAGTGGTTATTGATGTTCTGACAATTTGGGAAACACTATGATAGAAAATACAGAATTTATTATTATAAACATACCATAGTTGTTTTGAATTTAAGGTCTGGCTTTTAAAGCCCAAATTTACCTGTTAGAAATGGAAAGTAGTTATATTTTATAATAGTTTGTAGAATAATACACAGTTTGGTCTATCAGAATATGCATATTCATGAGTATGCTTTATACAGAGAGTCTGATTTATTTAGCCCTCTAATATTGAAAGAGGGAGGGGGTGGGGTCTGGGTGTGCCACACCTTTTGGGAGCAAGACACGACCTTAGGAGCGTCTTTACCTAACAAATGCAATCAGTGTAACCCAGTTTCTTGTACTCTCAATGAATCCCCAATGATAAATTAACAAAAAAAAAAGATCGGAAGTGGAGAATGGCAAAAAAATTAAAGCTCAACAATTTCAGTGGAGATTATTTGTAAACTAATATATTAAGTGGGGTAGAGATAACCATCGTGTATAGGTCACTTTAATAGCATGAATAAAAGCAACGTAATTTTGTATTTCTTCTCTAATTCTTTCTGAACATATAGATCACAGAATTTAAGATTGCAGAAAAGGTGGACTTAAGGGCGTTATCTCTAATCTATCCCAGTATTTAAAAGTTGATAAACTAAGGCCCAATTTAGTGGACATTCCCAGCATCACTGCTCAGAGATCATGAAATGTGTGTTTTTTTTTTTTTTTTAATAATTTTATTGAATCATAATTATGTACATTGGTGCAATCACAGGGCACGATTCATATACATTCAGAAATATTTTGATCATACTGTTATAGATATCCTTCATGGCATTTCCTTGATCACTATA
>CAUYON010149158.1:0-24017 GCA_963573935.1 Arctocebus calabarensis
GAATACAAATGTCTTCATACAATAACAAAGAAAATGCCCTGAAGGCTATGTTAAACAGTTTGATGAAAACATTTCAGATTATATATGAAACCAGCCCATTGTACCCCTTGATTGCACTAATGTACGCAGCTATGATTTAATAATAAAAAATAAATTAGGCTCAGCGCCTGTGGCTCAAGCAGCTAAGGCACCAGCCACGTACACTGAGCTGGCGAGTTTGAATCCAGCCCAGGCCCGCCAAACAACAATGACGGCTGCAACCAAAAAACGGCCAGGCGTTGTGGCAGGTACCTACAGTCCCAGCTACTTGGGAGGCAGAGGCAGGAGACTCAGTTGAGCCCAGGAATTGGAGGTTGCTGTGAGCTGTGATGCCACAGCACTCTATCCAGGGTGACAGCTTGAGGCTCTGTCTCAAAAAAAATAATAATTAATTAAATATTAAAAAAAAAAAAGAAGTAACTTCCCTGCAGTTTCTTCCTCTGTCATAGGTAACTTGATAAAAACTGAATATTTTGTCTATAACTCTGTACCATATTGGGAATCAGAATAAAGGAATAATAATAAAGACTTTTAAAAATTCTGGAATTTCTAAGTCAGAAGCAGTATATATAGAGGGTGCCAAAAAATGTATACATATTTCAAGAAAGGAAAAAGATATATTAAATTTGTTTTTTGTTTCTTTGCCTTTTTTGAGACAGAGTCTCAACTTTGTTGCCCTCAGTACAGTGCTGTGGCATTATAGCTCACGGCAACCTCAAACTCTCGGGCTCAGGTGATCCTCTTGCCTAAATTTGTCTATTTTTAGTAGTGACCTGGTCTTGCTCTTGCTCAGGCTGGTCTCAAACTCCTGCGCTCAAGCGATCCACTCACCTCAGCCTCCCAGAATGCTAGGATCAAAGGTGTCCATCACCAGGCCTGGCCTTGTATTAAATGAGTAATCTTCAAGTCATGTTTGACTTTTGCAATTACAAGAGATGCTCGTTAACTTGTATTCATCTTTTGTTATTGGTATATATTGAGTATTACAATTTTAATACACTTTTTTCCTTTCCTAAAATGTGTATACATTTTTTTGGCACCTTCTGTATATGTCAGGAAAGAGACCAATAAAAACATTTACAGCAATAATCAGATAATAACCAATTATAATACTAATCTAGCAGATGTACTCTGGATCATTTAAAAATCAACATCAGAACAACAGCTAAAGTGCTCCAATTTTCACAAACATGGATCCTCACAGAGAAAAAGTCCCTTTCTTTCCATTAGAGAGACGGAAAGAACTCTAAATGGAAAGTTTGTGCCTCTAGAGATTAACAATCTTCTAAAAAGTCAGGATCCACTAGATATTTTCTTAAAATCCACTCTCTAATAGTAATATCAGAGACACATAGCAGTAGAAACTGAAATTTCTTATATTAAATACAGATCATACAGTCTTCTGCTTTTATCATCCTCATTTACCTCTTCTACCCAATAATCTCTCCTTCATATTTATTATGTATCTGTAATACTAGGGAATTAAGGTTTCTTTTTCAAAATGTCCAATGGAAAAAACTTTATGTTCTAAGAGAATATGTGTTATATAATTTTAAAGTTATAAATAAATCAACCAGCCATGACTATTACACTTCTAATAGATATTAAAAATAGCTAACACTAACATAACATTTACTAGGTGTCAGGTACTGTTCTAAGTATTTTATATACAGTAACTATTTAGATCCTCACAAGAACCCTTTAAAGCAGGTACTATCATCAACTCTATTAGGTTACAAGATGCAGTGATCTCATCAAAAAGCATTAATTAAAAACTTCCATATAACTTCATGTCCACTGTCATCTGGCTGACAGTAAGATAAGGAAATCACAAACATGCATCCTAATTTTAGAACACTTAGAATGTGAAAAAATTGTTTGTAGCGCAGCATCAAATTAAATAGGGCATTTTCATCCCATTTTAGAGATGAAAGAACTTATCTCCAAAGCTAAATACGCTATCCAACTTAGTCAAGGTTATATGGCTGATAAATATAATCTTAACATCACTCTCTGTTATGAAAATAGACCAACACAATGATGTCTATGATGCATTACAGACTGTGTGCATGATAAAATCAATTCTGTTTAGGAATTATTCTGGAAAACTATTTTGGATAAAACCTTCACATTTGAGACATATCCATATGAAGCACAAAAGAATCATCATTATGATAGCAACATACACAAGTATATATCATATATCTGATAATTTCAGGGAACTTGAGAATTAGCTCATGATTATCACCTTTTATTCTTCCTTTTTTCTTTCAATAAAGGTGGTCAAAATGTCATTGGATTTCAAACAGATTTTCTCCTGGAGCAGTCAAATGAAGAATCAATCACCAATTTCCTATCCCTCCAACAATCTGAATTCTTAACTCGAATATCTAAAAATATTCAACCTTAATTTTAACTTTATCATTCACATGGAAAAATTTCTTAAAAACATAAGAGAGGAACCACAGATTAACCATCTTTAGGAGCTTTTATGTAAATTATACATAAGAGAAATAATAAGAAAGTGAAAAGAAAAAGAAGGAGGATAAGTGGAAAAGAAGGTACAAGAAAGGAAGGACTGACATGGTTCAGAAACAGACAGATTTGGATTCAAATCTTGATTGTAAGAAGAGATATGTGGTACTTAATCCCTTTAAACCTCAGTGTCTAAAGAATATACCACCTGTATTATAAAAATGCTTAGTGTCTCATTAAAGGATTAAATAAGATAATTAAGTATCTAATACACTATCCAATACACTAAGGCTTAATTAAATAATAATAGTCATCTTCCTTTTCCTTTTGCATAGGTAACAGAAGGTAAGAAACACACCTGGCTTATCTCCTGAGTACATCTAGAAAGCAACAAGCAGAAAAGAAATGAGAGCATCTTTGGCTCCACAATGCCTTTGGCAATCCAGAACACCTTCCCTCTAGTCACCTTCATTGGATTAAGAGCAATCTCTACAAAGTACGAAACAGAAATGGTGAATAAAAACAGTATCTATTTTTGACACATTATATATTCTTTTCAGTTTAAAAAAAAAATATCTGCTACACATTTTAACCAAAACATCCAATCTGTAACCACGATTTTTTCGTCACAAAAAAGGCATTTCCCAAAATCCTTAACTCTACTTTTCATTGAATAATTGAAAGGATCATTCAGTATCTGGGGTTGATTCTCTTCCTAAAAGCACTAATGAGATTTTTCATTCTATGCAATGAAATTCCAAACTTTCAAAAGGTCATGTAAAAGTTGAGAAATTAAGAAACAGCCCACAATCTTATGCCCTACTATATACCCCAGATGTTATAGAATCACAGACAATAGAATCCTATTTGTACAAACAGAAAGGAGGGAAATAAAAGTATATATGCATTACAAGTGTTCCATAAAATGTACTTAGCAAACAGTAAAATCTATGCAATACTCCACAGGAAAACAAAGGGAAACAGAACAAATAACCTCAAATTCTCAATCCCCAACTTTCTTAAAAATGTAGTAACTGGAAGAAAGAGGACAGAGGAAAATATTACTCAAACTTGGGAGCAGCAACAAAACAGAAGAGAGGGCTCAGCGCCTGTGGCTCAACGGGTTAAGGCGCCAGGCTCGTAAACCTGAGCTGGCGGGTTCGAAACCAGTCCGGGCCCGCCAAACAACGACGGCTGCAACCAAAAAATGGCCAGGCATTGTGGCGGGCACCTGTAGTCCCAGCTACTTGGGAGGCAGAGGCAAGAGACTCACTTGAGCCCAGGAATTGGAGGGTGCTGTGAGCTGTGATGCCACAGCACTCTACCCAGGGTGACAGCTTGAGGCTCTGTCTCCAAAAAAAAAAAAAAAACAGAAGAGAGGAGAAGGTTCTATCTTAGTCCCTAGAAAAGTTCTTACTGAGAAAGGATCATATATCCCTCCCTCCGTAGAAGTTTATGCTCTGGCTTTTGAGCTACTTCATTCAGCCTTTTTATTTATTTATTTATTTTAAACAAAGAGACAAGATCTTTAATATTCTCCTATTAAGGTTAATATATTAAGATAATATTTAGTCAAAGTTAATTTGAAAAAACATTCAAAAGTATTCTGGAAATATGAGAGGACTTCAAAAAGTTTGTGGAAAAAAAGGAATTAAAAGACAATAATACAAAATACAAACTTCACTTCTCAATATACGCTCCATCAAGGTCAGCATGCATTTGCAAGCGATGACATCAGCCATTTAGTCCATCTTTAAAGAACTGAGGATTATGGAAATATAACAAAGTCAACGGAATCTTTTTTACATTATTAACTAGAGAAAAACAGTGTCCTTTACAAATTTAAAACTAGTTAATAAAAAGTCAGAAGGAGTAAATTCAGGACTATAAAGTGGATGCCTAATGATTTTCCACAGACATTCTCACCAAACGGCCCCTATTTGATGAGACAAAGAAAGAGCAGGAGGATTGCTGTAGCAGACAAGGACTCTCTGGTGAAACTTTCCCCAGGTATTTTCTTTGACTAAATTTCTCAAAACATACTCATAATAAGCAGATACTACCATTCTTTGGCTCTCCAGTAAACAAAATGCTTGGGCATCAAAAAAACTTTTGTCTGGGCAGCACCTGTGGCTCATCGAGTAGGGCGCTGGCCCCATATACCGAAGGTGGCGGGTTCAAACGCGGCCTCAGCTGAACTGCAAACAGAAAATCAGCTGGGCGTTGTGGCGGGCCCCTGAAGTCCCAGCTACTCGGGAGGCTGGGGAAAGAGAATCGCCTAAGCCCAGGAGTTGGAGATTGCTGTGTGATGGACGTCCCAGCACTCTACTGAGGGCGATAAAGTGTGACTCTATCTCTAAAAAAAAAAAAAAATTTGTCATGATCTTTGCTTTTGACTAGTCTGTTTTGCTTTGGCTGGACTACCTCCTCTTTTTGGTAGCCATTGCTTTGATTGTGCTGGGAAAGCCACGTTTCATCTCCTGTTACAATTTTTCAAAGAAATGCTCGGACTCTTGACCCTACTTGTTTAAAATTTCCATTGAAAGCTCTGCTTTTGTAAACTAATCTGGGTACAACAATTTTGCTACCTATCAAGTGGAAGTTCACTTAACTTTAATTTTTCAGTCAGAAGCGTGTAAACTGAACCAAGAAGGATATCTAAGGTGCTAACTATTGTTTCCACAATAGTTCCACAGCCAACATACTGAGTACAACATTATAAGAATCCCTGAGCCAGAACAACCCTGCTAACTGGCTCCTAAATGCACAAACAAGACGAATTTTTCTCTCTCAAATTGATGTGAATGGTCTGCCACTGCCGGCTTCACCTTCAACATTGTCTTATCTCATCTTAAAATAAATTATTCATTTTAAACTGCTGGTTCTTTGGGGCATTGTCCTCCTAAACTTTTCATAAAGCACCAATGATTTCACCATTCTTCCATCCAAGCTTCAACATAAATTGGATGTTTGTTCTTGTTCCAATTTTAGTAGAATTCACTTGCTCTTGTAAGGACTCTTTTCAAATAGATATCTTATCCCCCATAGTGCCCCAAACTAGATCCTATTCAAACATAAGTGTAAGTTTATTTTGTTGCAAAAAAATTTTTGAAATACATGTAATTTTTTTATAATACACATTTTTCCATGAGCTTTTTGAAGTATATTAGATTTTATCTTGTGTTCTTATTGTTTACATACATTCTTAACTTTCCCAAATATATACAAAATTCTGGAGGGCGGAGTCTTTAACCTATATGTATCCATAATATCTTACATAGGGAAGGCACTCATATGAATATATTTTTAAACGCCAATTATTAGAAAAAAGAAATAAATTTTCTTTTATAACCTGTGTTAGTTTTAAAGTATGCCCACAAATTCTTTAGCATTCTCACCTTCAGGTAAGTTGGCTTAGTAACTCCTTTCTAAGGAAAAGAATAAGAAATGACATAAGTGATTTCTAAGATGAGGTCATAAGGGGCTTAGCAGCTTCCTCCTTGCTCTCTCTTAATCTCAGCCACATTCTGAAATTACTCAAACAGCTCTATAGAAAGGTCCATGTGACTAGGACTTAGCTTTCCTGAGAACAGCCATAAAGAAGTCAAGTCTTCTGACAATAGTCATATAAGTGAGCCATTTTCCTACCCCAAACAAGCCTTTTGATGACTTCACCACAGCCAACATACTGAGTACAACATTATAAGAATCCCTGAGCCAGAACAACCCTGCTAACTGGCTCCTAAATTTCTGATCCACAAAACTGTGTGAAATGATAGATGTTCATTATTGTTTAACACTGCTAAGTTTTAGGGTAGTTTTTATAAAATAATAAAGAATGAAAGAACTTCTGAATTACTGAATTTCTCACACTGTTTCCTAACATCTAGTTCAATCTTTCTCCTTTCCCAATAGTGTGATAACAGCAGGGAAGAGAAATCCATGAATTGGGATTAAGTACAGTTTGGTGGCTGTTATAGCTCAGTGCTTTGCTGTCATCCTTCTACTACATTTATTTCTCCCTCTCTTTACTTCCATCCAACCTCTTAGTAAACTTGCCTAAGGAATTAACTTCACTCTTACATGTTTTGTTGTTCCTTTTCTTCCTTTTTTTTTTTTGTCTGCATATTATCATGGCACAGAACAAGAAGCCTGTTATGTGCCTTTACATGATCACTTTGGTGACACTACATCAGCCACAGGTAAACCTGGCAACTCTATAAATAGCAGGACAGACTTGAATGTGGTATGTGTGCAAGGAGGTTATTTCCATTTCTTAATGTTAAGGTCTACTGGAAAACATAGAGCTCCCTGCTTTTTTAAAAAATTAACATTTTGTTTTGGGGGGTTATTTGGTGGGAGAGGGAGTAATTTAAGTTGCACTTAATCCTTTTCTACAAAAAAATCTTATATCATATCCTATGTAAAATCTTACTACAGTAACACTTTGCATATCTAGAGGTAATTACCTGGTAATTTATGTTATTGTCATTCATGAGATTTATCACTTTTAGATTAGAAACTAAACTAAAAGCTTGTTTACATAATCTTCAGGCCTACATGAGATCAGGAAGAAATAAGATGAATAAAAATAGGTATGTGACATTGACACTAATTTTTTTTTAAAGGCCTGACAATGAGGAAACAAACAAAAATGAAATGCAACTATAAAGACTCAAAACAGAATAGCCAAATCAGTATTTTAGTAGAGGGATAAATAGTCTCACTACGTCAAAAACCACTTAAAGACATCCAAGTAGCATGTAATTATTGATTTTTATAACAATATCAAGTTAAAGCAGTATAATGTTTTAAGACTTCTGGCTCTATGGTCTGATGGCCTAGAATTCACAGTAGCATTCTGCCACTCACAATTCGTATGACCTTGAGAAAATTAATATCATTCAACTTTCCTGGGAATAATTCACCTACTTCTCAGCCTAAATATACTAACTCTAACTTACAAATGATAAGGAAATAAGACAATTTATATAAAATGTTTAGCTTAGTGCCAGGTTTCTGGAAAAAGCGTCACCATCACTACCCCATAAGAGTTACTAAAAGAATGCTTAAATTAAGTTTTGGTGTAATACTTTCCAAGAGGGAAGAAAACAAACTTAAATTTAAGTTCATTTCTATCTAAGAGGCTTACCATTAAAGGTGTCTTAGCACTTAATGAGTTAGTTTCTAATTATCTGGAATTTAATTATTATCCTTCATCTCATAACCTAACAATATCAAATTATAAATGTTAACTTTTTAAGTAGAATGAAGGAAAGAATATATGATAGGAAAAGCAAAGTCAGAAGATTAAGATTAATATTTTATATCTGCCCAAGGTAAAGGAAAAAAATTATTCATCTTGAGGTTTGTTTATTCCCTTTTCCCCCTAAAGTTAGCATCAAAAGACTGGTACCAAATCAAATATATGAATGTGATATATGGCTTCTTTACATTTCCCATGTAAGAACCTATTCAAGTTAACATAGAATTGTAGTCAAAACAGCATTCAAGAACTGACTTGTACAAAATATATAAGAAGTGAAAGAATAAATTCTTTCTCTCACAGAGTAAATATAACTGAGGTCACATTAAGATTTTCTAGGTGAAAAAAGTGCTTATTTCTTTTTTAATTTCAGGTTAATGTGAAGGGTAATAAACAACTAGGTCACAGGATTTGAATTTGTTGTGCCCCACACTTCAAATGTCAATTGTCAAAACAAATAAGGTAACCTAAGGGAATGTTTCAGAGTAACTTAACATAAAACAGAAAAGAAACTTAACGTAGCATTTTTCCTTTATCCTTCATCCTCCAAAAGTTCAAACCTGCCAAATGTCAATCATAAATTATACCTCCTTCTATTGAAATTTGGGCAGAAGTCAATGACCATAGGTCCAGAATGAAAGAGAAATAAATATATAAGGACTGATATTTGAAAAAAACAAGTTTAATATGAGCCATAGTTTTAAGTGTGCTTATAAGAGTATTTGTTTTACAAACTGCTCTGTAGAATTTGGATATAACATGGAAAAGACTGGTTCTATATTTGAAATGAGGATTTTACTTTTGCTACAATTATGCAAATGTCAGTATACTATAAAAAGGGAACAACTATAATACTAACATTTATGTTAATTCTAAAATATAAATCTCGGCTAGTATGCCCCACTGTTTTAATTATTCTAATTTACTGTGCTAGTATCAAAAAGAAAAAAATACATTTCAATGAACATACATGTATTAAACATTCACAAACAGTCTTATATTCATGTTCAATTATTTTCCAACAAAAATGCCAAGACCATTCAATGAGGAAATGACAATCTTTTTAACAATGATGCCAGGACAGGCCAGGAGGTAGTGGCTCCTATCTGAAATCTGAGCACTATGGAAGGCCAAGGCAGGAAGATCATTTTAGGCCAGGAGTTTGAGACCACCCTAAACAAGAGTGAGACCCTGTCTCTACAAAAAAATAGAAAAATTAGCCAGGTATGGTGGTGTCTATAGCCCCAGCTAATCAGGAGGCTGAGGCAGGAGGAATGCTTGAGCCCAGGCGTTTGAGGTTGCAGTGAAGTATGATGATGCCACTGCACTCTAGCAAGGATGACAGAACATTTCATCTTACTTCATATCATATACAAAAATTAATTTAAAATAGATCACAGATCTAAATTTAAGAGCTAAAACTAAAAATTCCAAAAGAAATATGGAAAAACATCTTCGTGACCTTAAATTAAGCAAAGTGTTCTTAGATATAATACCAAAACTATGAATTATAGAAATAACTGACAAACTGGGATTCACCAAAATTAAAAACTTCTGTATTTCAAAGCACATCAAGACTTGGCGCCTGTGGCTCAACGGGCTAACGTACACCTGAGCTGGCAGGTTCGAATCCAGCCTGGGCCCGCCAAACAACAATGATGGCTGGAACCAAAAGAATGACCAGGCGTTGTGGCGGGCACCTGTAGTCCCAGCTACTTGGGAGGCAGAGGCAAGAGACTCGCTTGAGCCCAGGAATTGGAGGTTCCTGTGAGCTGTGATGCCACAGCATTCTACCCAGGGTGACAGCTTGAGGCTCTGTCTCCAAAAACAAAAAAAAAGTAAAAAAACTAACTAAATAAATAAAAGCACATCAAGAAACAAAAACACAAGCCACAGACTGAGAGAAAATATATTAAAATTACATATATCTTAGTAGGTCTCATTCAGAATACTGTATAAAAAGTTCATACAACTCAATAAGAAGACAGCCTAATTTTTTTAAATGGGTAAAATATATGAATTGGCATTTAAGTAAAGAAGGTACACAAATGTCCAATAAGCACATGAAAAGGTATTCACAACGTTATTAGTAATCAAAAAATGCAAATTAAAACTACAATAAGATACCTTTTTATGTTCACTCAGATGGCTATAGAATAGAGAGAAAAATTTTTAAAAAAGTGTTGAAAAGGATATGGAGAAACTGGAGTCCTTATATAATATACACTACTGATGATAATGTGGAAGGAGATAGCTGCTATATAGTTTGGCATTTCCTCAAAAGGGTAAACACAAAGTTACTACATGACCCAACCATTCCACTCCTAGGTATATACCAAAGAAAAAAATATATATATACCTCAATATATAAAATAGATGTATGTTCACAACATATAAACCTTTATGTTAACACAAAAACTTGTACATGAATATTCATAGCAGCATGATTCATAATAGCCAAAGAATAGAAACAACCAAACTGTCCATCAATTCATGAATGAGTATGGTATACCTGTACAATGAAATATTATAAAGCCATAAATGGCAATGAAGTACTAATTCATATTACAACAGGAATGAAACTTGAAAACATGATGAGTAAAAGAAGCAATTGCAAAAAAACATACAGTAAGTGTATGATTCTATTTATATGAAAAATGTCCAGAGATGGCACATTTAAGGGAGTCAAAAAGCAGATCAGAGGTTAGTGGTTACCTAGGGGTGGGAGTAGGGATAAACTGCAAACAGATACAAGGGAACTTATGGGGGTGATGAAATGTCCTAGAACTGGATTGAAGTGATGGTTACAAAACTTTATAAATTTACTAAAAGTCACTGATGTTTACAATGAGTAAATTTTACGTAAATAAAATATACCTTAATAAAACTACTTAACAAAAAAGATATATAGAGGCCAGGTGTAGGGGCTCACGCCAGTAATCCTAGAACTCTAGGAGGCTGAGGCGGATGGAATGCCTGAGCTCACAGGTTTGAGACCAGCCTGAGCAAGAGCAAGACTCTGTCTCTAAAAATAGCTGGACGTTGTGGTGGGCGACTGTAGTCCCAGATACCCAAGAGCCTTAGTCAAGCGAACTGCTTGAGTCCAAGAGTTTGAGGTTGCTGTGAACTATGACATCACAGCTCTACCAAGGACAGAAAAAAAAAAAAAAGATGTATAGAGTATTATTTTTCAAATCACAAAAAATAGTGATTCTCTTCTCTCTACTGTAATGTTACCAATTTGAGATTCTGAGTAATTCATTTAACCCTCACAATAAGCTGACAAATACATTTATATTATCTCTATATTCACAAACCAAGGAAATGAGACACAGAGAGATTAATTAAGTTGTTATTTAATTAATAAGTAGCAGAACCAGGGCTGGAACCCTTATTTATTCGACTTCAAGTAAAAATGATAGGTACTTCCTTTGTGTATAAGCATTTCTATATAGATAATTTTTTTGAATTCTAAGGTTTGTTTGCTTGTTTGTTTTTTTAAGATAGAGTCTCACTCTGTTGCCCAGACTAGAGTGCCATGGCAACCATCAGCCTAGCTCACAGAAATCTCAATCTCTTGGGTTTAAGAGATCCTCTTTTTTTTTTTTTTTTGTAGAGACAGAGTCTCACTCTATCGCCCTCGGTAGAGTGCTATGAAGTCATAGCTCACAGTAACCTCCAACTCCTGGGCTTAGGCAATTCTCTTGCCTCAGCCTCCCAAGTAGCTGGGACCACAGGTTAGCCTGGCTAATTTTTGATGCAGTTCAGCTGGGGCCGGCGCCCTACTCGCTGAGCCACAGGCGCCACCCTTAAGAGATCCTCTTACCTCAGCCTCCCAAGTAGCTAGAACTACAGGCCTGTACCACCCTACCTGGCTAGTTTGTTTTTTGTTTATTTGAGGTGGGTTGTTTTTCTTTTTTCTATTTTAATAAAGATGGGGGTCTTGCTGTTCTCCAACCACAGAACTCAAGCAATCCTCCCTTCCTAGCCTCCCAGAGTGCCAGGATTACAGGCCTTAGCTGGCCTAAATTCTCAGGTTTTCTTTTTTTTTGAGACAAAGTCTCAAGCTGTCACCCTGAATAGAGTGCTGTCAAATCACAGCTCACAGGAACCTCCAACTCCTGGGCTCAAGCGAGTCTCCTGCCTTTGCCTCCCTAGTAGCTGGGACTACAGGTGCCCGCCACAACGTCCGGCCATTTTTTGGTTGCAGCCATCACTGTTGTTTGGCAGGCCTGGGCTGGATTCAAACCTGCCAGTTCAGGTGTACGTGGCTGGCGCCTTAGCTGTTGAGCAACAGGTGCCAAGCCAATTCTGAGGTTTTCAAAGGAAAATTCTTTAGATACCAAAGAGATCAGAAATAAGCGGCTAGAGTTGTAAAAAGAATACTTCATTGAAGTTAAAAGATCTGGGTTGATGAACACAATGTGAAAATGAGGGAAGTGAACTAGAATATTTCTAAAGGCCCTTTCAATTTTGCTTTACAAAATGAAATGTCTTTCACAGAAAACAGACATTTTTCACCACTAGTTTTCTATAGTACAATTTAGCCACTCAGTAATCATTGCTCCCTCCTAACTTTTTATGTGTTTTAGCGGGTAGCAATGCTCTCTATCTGGTCCCCTCTTTTTCCACTAGTCATTCATAGTAAACCACTATTCTTTAGAAACAAAGTAACAATGACAGAATTCAACTGAAATTATATACAATTCCTGATCAGAGATTGAAGGGAAAATATATTTATGGTTTGTGGGAATATATGTAGGAAAAGTCTACATTTAGAATAAGTATGGAGAAAACAAACAAATACACTAAAGGCCTTTTAAAGGTAACCATAAGAACAGTGGTTCCAAACCTTCCTAATGCTGCGAAGTATTTTCACTATTACAAAGGGGTCACGATCAACAGGTTGAGAACTGCTGCACTAGAGGAATATATCTCCAACCGAAAAGTAACAAAGTTATAAAACGTAATATTCACTCCATTTCTTCCGTAAACCTTGAGTTTCATTTATATCTTATAATTCATATATTAAGCTGCAAAGATGTGCTCTTCCCAAGTAATCTATCCCTAAAGTTTTCAAAATTTATAAAAAGCACTATCGATGAGAAAGAAATGCTTTATTCTGATTACTTAGTATTTTTTAAAATGACAAGGAAAGAGTTAATACTGTTTTTGTTATTCTCACATTAAAAGAGGGGACGGGATTGGGATTACCACTTCCTTGTGCCTTTCAATGCTTCCATTTCATAATAGAAAATATTTTTTTCCTAATGCTTTTTAAGAGACTATGTGTCTCACTAAAAAAGAATAATTCAAAGGTAGGGGAAAATACCAAACTTAAATATACTATCATTAAGTACTGCATAATGGTGAATGTTAGAAGAAATGCTACTTTAAAAAACATAAATAATCTTTCATAAGGCTCTTATATTCAAACCACTACAATGTGCATTCTACAGTCTGGAAATGTCAAATTTAATAATTATAGGCTGAATCAACCTATAATGTGTAGATCACCATATACCTGAGGCAAAAGAAGCTATAAAATGAAGGACCAAAGAATTGACCATAAACTGAAGAATCTCAGAAAGAAAGATAGTTTTGATCTTCTAGGTGTTCAAGATGGGAGTTTCCTTCCCTTGGGCTGAAGGCCGGGTCTCAAACCACTGAGTCAATTTTACTCAGAGAAGTCATGAGGCAGCAGAGTGGATAGGATATTATGACAACATGTCACACCCTGTCATAAATAGCATACCCTTTTTCTAAGCACAGACCTGAAACACTAAAACAATGTTAATTATAAGTCATTTTGAGGAAGTGAATGAATGTTACTGCTCCTTTCTTCTCTTACCTATCCCCATTATCTCCCTTGGATTACAATGAATAACTCTCAAAGGGTAGTATGCACAGAAATCCCTTCAAAAGGCAGCTAGTTTGTATATAAAATGTACTTTTAAAATTTTCTCAAATTTTTATTTAAATAGATTTCAAAAATAAATGAATTTTAATAAATTATTCAACATAAATACACATATATGGCAAAAAGTTTTCTTTTAAAGAACTAGAAGAATGGTTTTATTTAAATCTTACTAGTAGAGAACACATGGGTACAGTGCATAGTCCATCCCAGCTGCTCAATATTATGTAACAATATGGGTAGAGTCTAGAATCCTAATTCTGGTTTGCTATGCCAACCTAATCAAATGGAACCCATCTTTCTACTTATAGCATTTATTTACACTCTACGGCCTTTAAAATATATACATTATATATCTTTTCATGTATTTTAAATTTGTCATTGTGATTAGACAGCAGGCTGAGGGCAGAATCTCTGTCTTCTACTTTCTAACATAGAGTACAGGAGAATAACACAGACTCTAGAGCCATACCACCTTGTTTCAAATCCAAGCTTCCCTATCAGCTTTGTAATCTTAGCCAAGAAACTTACCCTACTTATGCCTCAGTTTTCACATTTTCAGAGGTAATGGCATATGGATGTAATAAAATTAATGCAAGTAATAAATTCTGAGTGGCTAAAAAAGTACCTGGCACATAGTAAGCATTATAAAAATCCTAGTTATACTTACCTGTGTCCCTGTGATACCATACCTATCATCAAGCCTTGCTCCTTTAGTAGATGTTCAAGTATCTGCCAACTGGCTTTTCAAAAGAAAATGTGTGGCTATATCAGCAATACAATATCTCTCATCTTCACCATATAATTTATGAAAAATGAACTCTCTACTGTTCTCAAATATCTTCTTTAATTCTTCAAGATATTTTGCTCAATTAGTCTAAAATTTAGCATCATCTATCCCTACAATACAGTTGAAAAGGTGTTGGAAAATAAGTCACAGAACAAATTTTTTACTTGATTATTCTGCATCTGTTCCATAGTCCCAGTTACTGAGTATAAGAAAGTAGGGAACCTTATGAATGTAATTTTAAACTGATTAGGTAAGCAACTTGAAGAAGAAGGAGAAAAAAAATGGTTAGAATGTCCATATAGATTATCAGAATAGAGGAAAGTTACTCTTTTGAAAAATAATTTAGATTTCTAATTTTGACAGCAAAAAATTAAAACTTTCAGACGTTTTTCACAACATAAAAAACTCTTTTACTATTAAAACCACAGTGAGACCACTTCACATTCATATGGTACTAACATAGAAAAAAACAGAAAGTAACAAGTGTTGACAAGGATGTGGAGAGACTGGAATGCTGGTAAAAATATAAAATGACAATATAAAATATATGGAAAACAGTATGGTGTTTCATTAAATAATTAAACACAGAGTTAATATATGACCTACTCCTAGGAACACCCAAAAGACTGAATGTAAAGACTTGAACAGGTATTTGTACACCAATGTTCACAGCAGCATTATTCACAATAAAATAAAGGTGGAAACAACCAAAGTGTATATCAACCGAAAAATAAAAGATGGTGTGTGTGTGTATATATATATATATATTTTTCCCCCCAATGTATTATTCAACCTTAGAAGGAATTCTTTTTTTCTGGAACAACCATCACAGCTGTCGTCATACAACATAAAATAACACACAACAATAATAATGAATACCATTTAGCAAGACAGCACCATATAAACACAGCTGAGAGACATTGATATATTAAGGTTATAAAATGTAAGCGCATGATGCAAACTTCATAAATTTAATTGTCAGACCTATTATGTCTAATAGGTTGTCATAATAAAACACAAGTAATATTTTCTTATTAAAGATCATATTAAATTTCATTTCTTGAAAGAAAATTTATGTTTAATCAAAATATCTTTGCAAAATAACATTCTAATGAAAGAGTAATTGGAACAGTAATGTAACCACAATTTACCAAGCTACTCCTTTACAAAAACATTTGCCTTTTGTCCATTAAACTCTTATTTATAAAAAACATGAACTACAAATCAAGTTATCTTTTAGAACTCTTTGTCTAAGGCAGGCCTTCTCAACTTTGGTACTCTTGATATTTGGAACAGGATAAGTCTTTGCTGTGAGAGGCACTATATACTGTAGAATGTTAGCAGTATTTGGGCCTCTACCCAGAAGTATTAGTGGCTCCCCTCCCAACCCCAGATGTGACAACCAAATATTTCTGCAAAATTTGCCTAATGTCCCCAAAAAGGGCACATTCCCCAACTGAGAACTACCACTGTTAAGGATTGAACAACTTTGATAGAACTTCAGACTCTCCCTTATTCCTTCTACTCAAAATTTAGTAAATATTAGCAACCTCTTCTTCCAGTGGTTTTCAAATTTGATACCTAAGACCCATGGCCCCAGAGCACCAAGGAAATGCCTCAGAAGCATCTATGGGGTAACTAGAGCAGATCTACTTTCATTTCTGGGGTTCTGGATATTTCCTTTTGGGGTAAAGAGTTTGGAAATCCTGACATAGACAGACATTTCACTAATGACAAATTTCATAAGCAGTGAATAAAAGATAGCAATTTTTTCCCCTTCCTTCTCTTTATTTTTAAATTCAAACTCAGTTTTGGAAAACCTGACATCTAGAAAAGCACTAGCAGAGTAGAGCAGACAGTGAAGTAGAGATGGAAGGCAAGCTGAATGTGTAGCTTTTCTATATTTCTTCAAATAAACAGAAACTGAAAAATAGTTTTAAAAGCACCGCAGTACTTTCTACTGTGCTTCAATGTTCAAGGCCCTGCATTAAAAAAATCAAGTCCAGGCTCGGCGCCTGTGGCTCAACGGGCTAAGGTGCCAGCTACGTACACTTGAGCTGGCGGGTTCAAATCCAGACCGGGCCCGCCAAACAACGACAGCTGCAACCAAAAAATGGCCGGGCGTTATGGCGGGCGCCTGTAGTCCCAGCTACTTGGGAGGCAGAGGCAGGAGACTCACTTGAGCCCAGGAATTGGAGGTTGCTATGAGCTGTGATGCCACAGCCCTTTATCCAGGGTGACAGCTTGAGGCTCTGTCTCAAAAAAAAAAAAAAAAAAAAAAAATCAAGTCCAAGTTTCCTACTCAAGAGAAATTAATAAATGAAATGTTATAATTATATATTAGCTGTTTTATTTTTTGTTAGCTGTTTTAAATTTCTAAAAATCTAATTGAAAGTAAATCTCCTCACTCTCCCCTATCTTTAAAACTCTCTTAAGTCAGTGGTCTCAACCTGTGGGTTGCAACCCCTTTGTAACAATGTAAATACATCCTGCATATCAGATATTTATATTACAATTCATAATAGTAGCAAAATTGCAGTTATGAAGTAGCAATGAAAATAATTTTATGGTTGGGGGTCACCTCAACATGAGGAATTGAATTAAAGGGTCGCAGCATTAGGAGACATTAGGAAGGTTGAGAAGTTAACCATCTTAAACAGGAGAGCATTTTCTGTCACGTGCTGAATCTTCTGATCAGGAGAGCTCAAATTTAATGTGCATCTGAATGACCTGGGTGCTTGTTAAATATAATTCCCAGGCAAAGTTCCCACAAATTTTGATTGGTAGGAGATGGAGGAAGTCCTAAGGATCTGTATTTTTAATAAGCATTCCAGGTGATATTTATGTAGATGATCTGAAGGAATCACTTTGTCAAACACTGGTCAAAATCCTGAATGTAATATACACATCATGTAGTGTTGTTATGAAATTCTAGCATTCTCTCCATAGACTACACCATATTAGGTATTACCCTTAGCCTCTGGTCAATTCATTTAAGATCTAAAACTAAATTTTAAATACTATACAATTAAAATGGTCCAGGGGGGCGGCTCCTGTGGCTCAGAGAGTAGGGCGCCGGCCCCATATACCGAAGGTGGCGGGTTCAAGCCTGGCCTTGGCCGAACTGCAAAACAAAAAAATAGCTGGGCGCTGTGGTGGGTGCCTGTAGTCCCAGCTACTCGGGAGGCTGAGGCAAGAGAATCGCTTGAGCCCAAGAGCTGGAGGTTGCTGTGAGCAGTGTGACGCCACGGCACTCTACCCAGGGCGATAAAGTGAGACTCTGTCTCTACAAAAAAAAAAAACTGAAATCATCTTTCCTCCCATCCTCAATGGCACCAATACAGGTATTCAGGCCACACGGGCAGGAGCACACGGCCGCCTCCTCTCTGAATCACCCTCACCAGTCGGCTTCGTCCCTCACCTCTAGCCCGGCCTGCCTGCTCCCCCGACCCCCAGGGTCACAGCCCAGCAGGCCCTAATCCCTCACCGAGAGAACCGACTCACCTTCTCTAGAGAGCATCATCGTCTAAGGCAATGGTTCTCAACCTTCCTAACGCTGTGAACTTTTAATATAGTTCCTCATATTGTGGTGACCCTCAACCATAAAATTATTTTTGTTGTTACTTCATAAATGTAATTTAGCTGCTATCATGAATCGTAATGAAAACATGTGACTTAGATCAGTGGTTCTCAACCTGTGGGTCACAACCCCTTTTTAACAATGAAAATACATTGCGGCATTAGGAAGGTTGAGAATTACTGACTTAGATCCTATTTCCCTGTTTAAAAAAAGTAAACCCCTTGGCTCAGTGCCTGTAGTACAGTGGTTACAGTGTCAGCCACATACACTGAGGGTGGCAGGTTCAAACCCAGCCCGGGCCAGCTAAACAACGACAACTGCAACCAAAACATAGCCAGCTACTTGGGAGGCTGAGGCAAGAGAATCGCCTAAGCTCAAGAGTTTGAGGTTGCTGTGAGCTATGATGCCACTGCACTCTACCAAGGGTGACAGCTTAAGACTCTGTCTCAAAAAAAAAAAGTAAATCCCAAAGTACCCTGCTGACTACACAATTAAGCACTTCCCTAGAAGGGCAGGGAAATTTGTTTAGTTCCATACTAACCTACATTTTCAGGGACCTCCCTGTACATCCTGCCTGTAGCCACTGAGCTTCCTGCTATTCCCAGCACACGTTTTCACTGGGGTCAGCAGCCACGTTCCTTCCCCTGCACTTGTTGAAGACTTACTTGTCTTCCAACTGTACTGTCTCCTCTGTAACGTCCGGCCACTATCTGGGAGAACAAATGCTCTGAGTGTTACGGTCACATCCACTGCAGCTACACCCCGAGGGAGGCCCTCCCCCAGGAGGAGGCCGCTGGGCAGGGCAGGGCAGGAGCACCACTGCTCCCCTGTGCGTAACATCGGGCAGTCCAGCTCGGGGGGCCCAAAGGCGGGGGGAAGCTCTGTGAAGGCAGGGGAGGCCTTGTGGTCACCAACTCCCAGGCAATACGGAGGACATAAAAATGATATACTGACAGAAAAAGTTTTGTGAGAGCTTTAATGGCACAAAATGTTTATAGCTACAAGTTATACATGTATTGTAAACTGTATATAATGATACAAAGTGCTAACTAAACAGATGAAGAATGCATAATCACTTTGGCTCAGTTAATTCCAATAATTTCTACAACTGGTTCATTTAAAAATTTGTCTGGCTGAGTCTTCGATTTTCATTTTTTAGAATAGTGAATATGTTTATGGCAATCGAGGGCTCTTGTTGCACTTTTCAATGTGCAAGTTTGTGCAGTTCCGCTCTTGATCCTATTTACAAATATACTAAGCTAGTTTTCATGAAACATATGAAAAATGAAGCCTACCTTTTTGTCCCCCAATTGTAAACAGGTGTAAAGCTTTTTCAACATTAATCTTAAAATTTCAACTGTTACTTGTTGAATTCTCCCTTCCACTCATACAATCTGTTTCTCTTCAACAAAGTTAATTAGGAGCAAAAACATTCATCCCATATGTTAGGGCTATTGATAAATACCGTACGGTCTCATCTTCTGGTAAGTTCCACTGGGACGATACAGTCAGGTTTTAAGTAATATTCCATAATTTCACAGATACTTTAAGAAAAAGGCAAAAACTAAACTTATTTTCAATGTTGAAAGAAATAAATATACCCAAGTTCAACTGCACTTCTGACAGAATTGCCTGTGAATTTGGAAAGAGTGCAATGTGCCGCTTATAAAAAAGTTGCTTTTAAAGCCTAATTTTTACTTTTCTTTCCCATAATACCATTTGTAGTACAAATTATATATTGTAGAAGTTTACCTATTTAGTTCTCTTAACTTCACTAGCTTTTCCAATTTTATTCATATTTTTCAAAATCAGTGGGCCATCAGATTCATTTTCTTCCCAAAAGAAATGCAAATATGAACACTTGAAATAAACAGGTTATCAAAGGCAAATCAAGTGTTACCAGGTTCAAGAGTAAGACAGAAACAAGGTATAATAAAAAGATAATCCAAAACTATTAAGACATCAAGTGCTAGAGAGAAAAATAAAACTCAGTGAACTATTTTGGATATATCATCTTTCTTAAAGATAGCTAGCTATATTCTTGAAAAAAGATAGAAACGCTTTTTGTTTATTCTGTCTGCTATTTTCCACTATAACATGTTAATTTTATAAACCTTGATGTCAGAAAGAAGAGTTAAATCGTTTCTGCAAACTGGCAAACCTGGTCGTCATAGTGTCTGTATTCAAGTCAACCTGATGTACTTGGTAGATTGCTAGTTTTAAAATTAACAATGCTTTCCTAAATACTCAACAGCAATGTCTGCATCATAAAACAGTATTTATATATAAAACATATAGTAGTATCCTTCAGAGTTATGCTGTGTGCTCTGAAATCCAGTAAGAGCTACTTGAGATAACTGGTAACCTAATACTTTCTAACAATTTGGTCCTAAAGCTTCACATTTTAAAAATAAACAAAGAAGTATAAGACTGAAGGAATTTGTGGAGTGTTCTGGAATTTCAAGAACTTAACAAAACTGAAAAGATGGCTACATCTTTTACTGAAAGAAAATCAACAGTGCCTGCAGGATCACAGGCATCACCAGGGAAGACTACAGACTAAACATTAATAGGTGAAGGATCAGAAGGAAACCAACGGCATCTTTTCAGAACCTTGTCAACTGTTCCCACAACCCATGTCTGTTTTTCAAAGTTGCACAAGTGCCTGGATTAACTCTGAAACAGTCATCTCGAGAGTTTAAAGGCTTCAGAGTATCAAGTGATGCTTCCTAAAACAAGAAGCCTGTATTAACACTACAAATTGGAACACATTCCAAAGCCTATTCTATAAAGAAAAAAAAGGAAAAATAAAAAAATTTTAGAGAAAGTCATGAAAAATTCACATGCAGCTAATAAACATAAAAATACTAAACACACACAAATCTCAAAAGCAATTTCATATATTTCTAGGCCTGAGACGTTCCTTATCAGAAATAAAGGTTCTACACCATAGAAAAGACAGCATTACAACATACTAGTATTAAAATCTGCTGATGTATTTTAGTTCTTATCCTATTTCATACCTATCATTTATACAGCCCGCCTCCTATAAATTAAAAGGCGCTATTATTAGGAGGCTTAGACAAAAAAGTGGCTCCAAAGCTGGTTTAAAGTAATTTTTTTATTGCCCAGGATTTTTTTCTTATGTTTTGCTTTTTTTTGTTTTTGTTTTCTTTTCAATAACTATAAATTCAAGCTTAGAGAAGCTTGCCTTTGTCTTTAAAAAACAACAACAACAACAACAACAACAAAGCTTTTTTTATACGATTTGCTAACCTGATCTCATTTTAAGGGGAAGATGGTAGTTGTGTTGCAAGAGTAAAATTTATACCATGAATGATATAGGTCTAAGTCTGGTGACACTAACTGGAGATAAGAGCATTGTTGACAAAATTATAATTTGCTGGTGGCATTTACAGAAAAGAAGCCCTTACAAATTTCTAAACAACAGTAAACTCTGTTAGGAAATTCTAAAGTGTCTTATAGGCCAAAAAGGGAATAAGGTTAGTAAAATGCTTCAACAGAGTTTGAATAAAATACTGGATTTGAGAGTTACTGGAATTGGATATGTAAAAGTAAGGGTGGTAGGTTGGGTCATGCTTACAATGGTCTCAAGTTCAAATAAACTACTGTGACAATACACCACTTCACAGGTCACACGCATTTCCAGGACTTTTCTCTCCCTCAGTAGGTGCTAGCAGAAGGGGTGCTCAGTCGTTTTCCAATATAGATGCTGAAAGGAAGCAGAGGGTATCATGTTTCATCTCTTTCAACAGTTCTGTGCCCAGATTGTCCATAGGCTGAACTCTACTTAACTAATAGCTACATTTTTCAGTCCTTGTAAAAAGCTCTAAAGGTACATGCGTAGTTTCTTGACACCCTGAAATTATTGCTTTCTTAATTAAAACCAGTGAGAAGCCCAGCCAAACTGGTTTGATGTAATTCTGCTTACCCATGAAGTCAGGACTGGCCAGCACAAGGGCAGTGATTACACGAGGTAAAACCGGAGAGAGCAGATCCCACACAGAGCAAAGCAGAGCCTGCCTCCTCTGAGACGCTCCCTTTGGTG
Source organism: Arctocebus calabarensis (assembly GCA_963573935.1). Taxonomy (NCBI): domain Eukaryota; kingdom Metazoa; phylum Chordata; class Mammalia; order Primates; family Lorisidae; genus Arctocebus; species Arctocebus calabarensis. Next base: position 22,137 of record CAUYON010149158.1, read on the forward strand.
GACAAAACGTTCTACCGACATTTCAGATACAAAAATATAGTAATATGCTAAACTGTTAGTGCTCTATGTAGAAAAAAAACTTAAAGCTGCCAGTGCTTTGACGACAGCTCTTACTAATAACTCCTAAGGATCAGGAGCCGAGTATGAGGAATGGGCCCCTTCCACAGCACAAGCAGAAGGGAAGTTAAGGGAAATAGGTAACTAGCTCCACCACCAGCACGGTAAAAGTAAACAAGTTTCTAACTCTCTTTTTACTTTCCTTTATATCAAGAGTTATAGCAAGAAGATTCATGAAAAAGAATTTCCAAAGTACAAAAACCAACCTCTTGAGGGCAAATGAACGTGTGTTAAACTCCACTGCGGCCCACACGGCACCAACACAGTGCCCATCCTCATGCTGTTTGTGACCAGTTACTGTCCTGGCCCTCACAAAGGCAGATCAAGAACTCAGGAGAGACAGAAAGGGATGGTGGGAAGCTGCATCCACGTTTTTGTGTTCATGACTGGGAATCTCCCTGACATTCTGAGCAACTCCGGGGAAGACACGGGATGATCCATCTTCCGCAGATGATACACTGAAAATTACCCACGGCCACGCTTACAGAGGGTAACAGGTATGGCTTGAAAAAAAATTCAAAGCTACTGCTTTAACTCCTAAAATCTTCTAAAAGTATATTTCTGTAATTGTTCAAATGAAGACAAAAGCAATTAATTTAACCCTTTCCAATCTAGTTTTTCTGCCACCCTCATACTCCCCAGCTCTTATTTATTTGGGGCAGGAAAGAGGTTGGTACATTTCTTGTAATTATCCTATTGTTTTAAAAGAGAAATACATAAATATGAAATCACGTGATGATTTTATTATCTATTTTAGGTTACATAAAAAAAGTGTTTATTTTTGTTTACAAACAACAACAAAAATCACTCTTTTAGACAAAGGCTGACAAAGGATTAAAAAGGGTTAAAATGTGCCTAGAAAGTTAACGAATTAGCAGTAAATATGAGGTCAATTTCAGCAGATTAAATGAAAATACCACAAAGAGAGAAAAAAACAGTACCAACCAATTTATCAGTTTCATTCAAGACTATATGATGTAATAGTTTATTACACATGGGGAAAAAAATACTATCATCAATCCCAAAAGTTAATGTTAAACAAAGATTAGTTTACTTTATAAATTACTTGACATTAGCTAATACCCCAAAAGAAAAATGAATTGTAGAAGATTCCATTTAAAAATTATCATGTAAAGGATTAACATGAACATCTTATTTTCTTTTTTTTTTTTTTGAGACAGAGCCTCCAGCTGTCACCCTGGAGAGAGTGCCGTGGCATCACAGTTCACAGCAACCTCCAATTCCTGGGCTCAAGCGAGTCTCCCGCCTCTGCCTCCCAAGTAGCTGGGACTACAGGTGCCCACCACAACGCCCAGCTGGGTCCAGGCTGGATTCAAACCCACCAGCTCAGGTGTACGTGGCTGGTGCCTTAGCCCATTGAGCCACAGGCGCTGAGCCAACATCTTATTTTCAAATAAGACTCTATTATTAAAAAATGCTTATTTACAAACCAATCATGTACCAACTTTAATAATTCTTAAGTTCACCTTATTTGTACCGAAACAATAAAAGCAAAGCAATACAAACTGCTTTCACATATATTTCTTACATATGAAAATAAAGTATGAGGATAAAATGAATGGAAAAAAATTTCAGAAGTTCAGTAGTACTTACCCTAGCCCCAAAGCCAAAACGTGAGAAAGGAAGAGAGATGGAATGAAGATCTTCAGAAACTCTGCAGAGAAGATACCCCCTTTCTTCATGGCTCCACTTTTCCTCATGCTTAAAGACACAGAACGTTTAGGGTGCCTGAAGTGGAACTCC
>CAUYON010149159.1:0-36582 GCA_963573935.1 Arctocebus calabarensis
AGGTTGGAGAGCTTAAATCCTCCTCAGCCTGCTTAGAAGACACTTTAAATTGCTAACTTGGGCTAAGCAGAAGCTTTCCCAGGAAAGTGCTGTGGCTGGGATCACTCCTTAAGTGGCTCTCCACTTACCCAATGTGCCAAAACCAGTCTCACCCTATGCCCCTAAGGGCTAAGGCTGCCAGGCGTCTCAGTCCCCACCTTTAGGCTGCTCAGTCACTAGATTACTAGCTCCCACCCAGTGCTTGTTCTGTGACCCTGAGAGTGGAGCTTGCCAGGGCAGTTCTCCCACAATGGCTCCACACAGCCCACCACCAAACACTGGGAGCTCCGTTTGGCTCAGTGGCGCAGTCTGGGGCCCCAGACAACACTCAAAAACCCTTTGCACTCCTGCCCAAGTTCTCCCAAGGCAGTTCAACCGAGTGCCAAGTCCAAAAGAAACCCAAACAGCTCATAGGCAAGGCCTTTCCAGCCTCCAGTCCCACTGTTGCCCCACCCACAGCTCCCAACAGGACCAGACCAAACGAACACACGCAACCACTTGCCCAATCTCTGCCACTTTTGCCTTCCTCAGGGTGCCCAGAAGCCTCACGCTGTCTCCCTGTGTCCCCAAAGGGAAGTTTCTGGGCAGATCCCGCCCACCAGAGATGCCTGAAGTCCTCTCTCCCCAGTCTTATCATGCCCAGTCTCAAGGAAGCTATTACTCAGCTGCCATCTTGCTCCACCCTCCGAGTTTTTTTTTTAAGTAGAAACAAGAAAACAGCAAACACTTGTTATTTGCTACCCAGAATTAAGTTCTGTTAATATTTCAACACATTATTTTCCAATCCTTTTCTGTACATAAATATTTGTGAAGGTTAAAGATATACATCTATGAAAAAATAATACTATTTCAGGTAAGATAAAACTGCCTTTGGCTACCATCTCCTCTGTGAAGAGAAGGAAACTACTGTGATAATTTTTGTTATATATTAAAATCCATTATAAATATATTTAATTTTAAAGTAGTTTTACAAAAAAAATTGAGTAGAAAGTACAAAGAGTTTCTATATATCATATCAAATTTTCCCCCCTGAAAAGTGATTCCTATCATTAACATCTCACATTAGTATAGTACTTTTGTTACATTTGATGAGCTAACATTAATAACTTATTACTAAAATCTAAGATTTACACTAGGGCTTACATTTGCATTATATATTGTATTTTACGTGCATTTTGACATATGCATATTGACATATATCTTCAATTTTAACATCATAGACAATAGATTCACCATCCTAAACTCTCTGTGCCACAACTATTCATCCTTACCTCCCTCCCTGTGAAACTTGAAACCCCCCTGATAGTTTTACTGTCTGCATAGGATTGCCTTTTGAAGAAAGCCATTTAGTTAAAATGCTGCAAAAGGCAGCTTTTTTCAGTTTGGTTTTTGTCACTTAGCAATACGAATTTAATTTTCTTCCATGTTTTTGTGGAATGATAGACCATAATTTTTTAGCAATTAATAATATTCAATTGTAGGGATGTACTGTAGTTTGCTTACTCATTAAACTATTTTAAAATATCATAACTGCTTCCATGTTTTGGCAATTATAAAAACTGCTACTACTATAAATTATACTGTTGTATATGTATGAACAAAACTCTTGAGGTCCTTTGTATAAATACCAAGGGGAAGAAGGGTAGATTCTATAGCAAGAGTACTTTTTTATTTTTATTTTTTGCAGTTTTGGCTGGGGCAAGGTTTGAACCTGCCACCCTCGGTATATGGGGCCAGCATCCTACCCACTGAGCCACAGGCACCACCCGGACACTTGATTTTTTAAGAAACTTACCATGTATTGTCCTAAGAGGCTTTGCTCTTTGGTACTCCATTCAGCAATGAGTGAGAATTCTTGTTGCTCTACATCTACTCAGCATTTTTTTTTAATGTTTTGGATTTTAGTCATTCTAAGAGGTATGTGGTTGTAACTTATAATTGTTTTAATCTGTAATTCCATTAAAACAAATTATCATATGCTTATTTGCCATGTATATATATATCGTCACTTGTGTGGTATTGATTTGAATCCTTCATTCATTTTGTTATTGTTTTTTTTCTTATTACTAAAAGGCAAGATTTATTTGTATATTTAGAATAACAATACTTTATCCAATACAAATTTTGCAAAAATTCTACTCAATTCTATGTCTCATCTTTTTATTCTCTTACCAAGTTTTTCATAGAGCAGAACTTTGTATTTAAAATGAACTTCAAATTATAATTTTTCTTTCATAAATAGTGTTTTTATTGTATTTAAAAAATTATCATGGTTTGTCACCCACAGCTCAGTTGTTAGTGTGCTGGCCACATAACTGGGGCTGGTGGGTTAGCAGCCCCAGCAGCTAAGCAAAAATGACAACAACATTAAGAAAAAAAGCTAGGTGTTGTGGAGGGTGCCTGTAGTCCCACCTACATGGGAGGCTGAGGCAAGAAAATTGCTTAAGCCCAAGAGTCTGTGAGCTGTGATGTAACAGTGCTCTAGAGGTGACATAGTGAGACTCTGTCTCAAATAAATAAATAAAGATTATTACCAAAGCCATGGGAACCAATTTTCTCCTTTATTATCTTCTAGAATTATATTTTCACATTTTATACTTAATCAATTTTGAGAATTTTTATGAAAAATTTAAGGTCATCAGATTATTTTGCATGTGAATATCAAGTTTCAGCATAACTGTTGAAAAGACTTTCCTTTCCCCATTTAATTGTCTTTGCTTTTTTATCAAAGATCAGTTGACTATATTAGTGTGGATATATTTCTGATTTCCCTATTCTGTTCTAAAGGTCTATTTAACTAGTCCTTCACCAATATGTGACTGCCTCAATTAATGTAGCTATATAGTAAGATTTGGAATTGGGTAGTGTCAGTCCTTTGACTTGGCTTTTCTCTTTCAATATTGTGTTATCTATTCTGTGTCTTCTGCCATTCTATATAAACTTTAGAATCAGTTCATTAACATACACAAATAACTACTTGAAATCCTGATTTTTTTTTTTTTCTTGAGACAGAGTCTTACTCTGTGCCCTGGGTAGAGTGTCAAGGCATCATAGCTCACAGCAATCTCAAACTCTTGACCTGGAGTGACCCCCTAGCCCTTGCCACCAAGTAGCTGAGACTATGGGTTCCCATCACAACACCTGGCTACTAAAATTTTTATTAAAATACATCAAATCTAGAAGTTAAATTAGGGAAATTTTGAATTCTTGGAAATAGTCTTATCCTATCGATGTACATAAAGCATGCATTTATTTAAATCTTCTTTGATTTCTCTCATCAATGTTTTCCTCATAGCAATCTTGTACATATTTGGTAAAGATTTAATCCTAAGCATTTCATTTGGGGGGAGTATAAATGTAAATAATGTTTTGATTTTATTCTAATTTTAAATAACTTTACGTTTGCATCTCAACTGTTGTTTGAGCAACTGAGTACCACAGAATAGGCACGTTCACCCATAGCTTTGAGTGTCTCAGATAGGTTACATATTTGGGGTATTTTTTTTCTGCCTATTGGTCTCTGAATTTTCTAGATCTATGATTTCATTTCTATAATTAAATTTTTAAAATGTTCAGTCATTATCATTTCAAATTTTTAGCATTCCTTTCTTTTTATTCTCCTTCTGTTACTATAATCACAGCAATATTAAAACTTATAAGTATCCCATAGTTTTTAGATATTTTGTTTTACCCTAGTTTTTGATTTGCCATTACAGGCTTTATTTTCCATCACAGTTTTAGAAGTTTATTCCTTCAAGTTTACTAATTAGTTCCTCGGTTGTGACCTATTTAATGATGTACCCTTTCCAGGCATTCTTTATCTCTGTTACTATGTTTTTGACTTTTAGCATTTCATTTTGAATCTCCTTGTAGTGTTCCTACTCTCCTGCTTACATTGTCCATCTGTTCTCATATGATGTCAATTTTTCCATCAAAGCCTTTAATATATTAATCATAGTTGTTTCAAACTCCCTGACAGATGATTCCAACATCTCTCTCATATCCAAGTCTGATGCTGTGTTTGCTCTGTCTTTGTGTGTGTGCATGCATGTGTGTGTTAACTGAAGAGTTTAATCCAGTAATGTGATTACAGATTAGTTTGGATTTATTTCTATCTTCTGATTCCAAGATTTCCACTTAAAGTTCTTGAAGACTTTATTTATTTTTGGAACAGTTTCTTTCGTGTTCCCAGCAAAATTGGGAGGAAGTACAGAAAAATCCCATATGCCCTCTGCCCCCACACACAACACAGCCTTCACCACCATCCCGCCAGCGCACTACATTTTTGACAATTGATGGGCCTACACTGGCATGGCATTATCTTCCAGATTCCATAGTTTACCTTAGGATTCACTCTTTATCTTTTTTCCTTTAATTAAGTTACATACACATAGATCATGAATACATTTATGCATTTGCGGGGTACAATGTGTTGGTTTTTTATGCAATTTGAAGTGCTTACATCAAACTAATTAATATAGCTTTTGCCTCATTTGCTTAATTATTATGTCAAGACATTTATGTTCTATACTTGATAGATTTGACTTGTACCGTTGCAATATGCTCTATGGGTGTGGTCCCACCATTTACCCTTCCTCTATCAAACCCCCACGCTCCCCTTTCATCCACCTCCACTGCCCTCCTTCATCTTGGTCTATAATTGTGATCTTTCATAAAAAGTGTGAGTAATTATAAATTGGTTTCGTAAAAGTACTGAGTATACTGGATACTTTTTCTTCCATTCTTGAGAAACTTTACTAAGAAGAATATGTTCCAGTTCTATCCATGTAAACATAAAAGAAGTAAAGCCTCCATTTTTTAATGCTACCTAGTATTCCATGGTATACATATACCACAATGTATTAATCCATGCATGGTTCAATGGACACTTGAGCTTCTTCCATGACTTGCAATTATTAATTGAGTTGCAATAAAAAATCTGGTGCAAATATCTTTGTTGCAAAGTGATTTTTGGTCTTTTGTTTTTGCTCTGTCTTTTTAAACTGTGCTTTCTTATGTGTCTTTTATTATGCTTTGTAATTTTTGTTGAAATCTACATATGATTTTCTGGGTAATGAGAAGTGATACCTAGGTCTTTTATGTGATGCATCATATTTATGGTCTCTACTCTGAGACCTTTACTCTGAGAGCCAGGCTGGGTTCCTAGAGATGAAACTCACCAAGTAAATATACAGTGAACTGGCTAAAACTGTCCCCCTTTGAAGTTTTTTAACTTTCACACTAGTGCAGACTGAACCTCCAACAATTTCAACAAATACAATATGAGTTTTCTTACCCTACTTTTGGCTCCCCATCTATCTCTTTAATTCTGGGAATAGCAATTTGTCCTCTAACCTCAATTTTCTGATGTATTTAAGAAAAACTTTTAAGTGTTTAGTTTGTTCAGTTTTTTATTATGACGAGACTGATGAGTTCCAAGCTCCTTAACATGCTGGCCTAGAAACCACAAGTGTTTTCCCTTTGTTTTACACCAAATTAAAATAAAACCTAGCAAACCAACTCATGAGAAATTTCATGTGCACTCAGAACTTTTTTTTAATGTATCCTCATTCATTTCACTCATCTTCCTCTGCCTATTACCTACTATGATATTGCAGTAACCCTCAACCTGGAGTTCAATTGCTCTTGAAAGTTCACATTTTCCTAATTTTTAAATCCAATAAAATATGTTTTTGTTCTTATATTAGCTACATTTTATAGGATTTTAAAATATTGATTATTTTATTGCACAATTATTCTGTTGTAAGAATATTATTTTTTTTCCTGCTCTGGCTACTTCTTCTTAATCCTTCTTATCAAGCCTTCGCTTTAGTTACCTGTCTTCTTACTTCATCATCCGTCATCAGGGTTTGTTCTATGTCTTTTTCTCTTTTATTTATCTGCTGTAGGTGACTTCACATGCTTTTGCTCTCCAAACCACAAACCAGTTTCTCTACATTTGCTTCTTCCCATCATATCATCAGTCATCCATTGGAATTTGAGATTAATTCATTCTTCTTAAGGATCACATGAATATTTTTAGTTTCCCCTCATAAATACAGTAATAACAAAATATGTAAAAATAGTATAACATATTATTGTTTCTTTTTTATTAAATTCATTTAACTACTTCAGATTTTGTACATAATGCGTATTCATGCAAAATATTTCAATACTTCCTTTATACATATATTATGGAATTAGTCTTAATAATTTACCTAAATGATAGTAGAGTCATACCCTGGAATACGAATTTAATCCATTCCAGAACCTCATTTGTGTTCCAAATTGTTCAAGTTCTAAGATAATTTTTCCCCTTTAAAATAATATAAACTGGATTAATCCATTCCTCGGTCCCACAGACTCAAATTTTCAAAATGATTTTAACAGTAAATACACTGGATTTTAAGGTAAAGTATTACCAAATAATAATATTTTAATAAAAATGTAAATTAATAAAATTAAAAACTATAAAAGGCCAGGCACAGTGGCTCACCCTTATAACATCAGAACTCTGGGAGGTCAAAGTGGGTGGATTGCTTGAGCTTACAAGTCTGAAACCAGCCTGAGCAAGAGCGAGACTCCATCTCTTAAAAAATTATAATAAAATAGCTAGTGTGTAGTGGCCGAAACCTGTAGTCCCAGTGACTCGGGAGGTTGAGGCAAGAGAATTGCTTGAGCCTAAGAATGTGAAGGTGCTGTGAGGTATGATACATGGCACTCTACTAGGGGCAACACAGTGAGATTCTATCTCAAAAAAACAAGACAAATACAAAACAGAATAGAAAAACCCTAAAAATATGAAGGTTGTTTCACCACAATTGAACGCTTAGTTTGAAACAGAACTGTCACTGTTCACAAATGCCTTAAACTGTTTACAAACTTTTTTGCTGCTTCTGAATTAGCACTGGCAGTCTCTCCAAGCATAAACAAGCTGTGGAGCCCAGTCCTTTTCTTAACGTTCTCAAACCACCTCCTACTGGCTTTAGACTCCTCCTTTTGAGCGCCAGTATCAGGCACGCCTTTCACTAAATCATTGGGGAAGACCTTGGCTTTCTCACAAATTATAATCTCAGAAATCCCATCACCAGTCAGCTGTTTTTCATTGATAAAGAGTTTTCCCATCTCTTCCACACATTTCAATCTCCTAGATGTCAGTGTCTTAACCTTTCACCCTTCAGCTGCTTTGATAGTTTCTTTGTTTTTGAAAATCATACTAACAGTTGATTTAGGCATCCCAAACACAGTCGTGCGATCAGCCACACATGTACCACTTTCAGGCTTAGCAATGAGTTGTTTCTTAACTTCACCTGTAGCTCTACCAGTTTTCTTCTTATTCCCATTTTCTTCACTATAATTTTTTTAGGACCTATGGTGAATACACTTAGTTATTATTGTACATTAAAAAAAACACAAAATAGGCATCAAAAGCATAAAATTGGCAGCAAAAATCACACAAGATGCTTTCACTACAGCTTCCAACAATAAGCTGAACAACAAAACTCATGGGTGGCCCAACTGCTAGGGAAATGTACCACCAAAACACAGGAACAATGTGCTGGGCATTTGGCTCCCAAGGCAGCATTCGAATTTGGGGCAAAATTTGTTCAAATTTTTCGTCCAGATTTCAAGTTGTGGGCATTTGAAATCTGGGAGCAATACTGTATATGGATAGAAGGAATAGAACAGCATAAAAGTAAGATGTAAAGAAAAGTAGTAACAGAAGCATATAATAAGGCGTTTAACATTAGGCCAAATTTATGTTATAACAACCCACAAATCATTTACATGTGCTTTATGGTATAGAGTTTCTTCGAAAAAAAAAATCCGATTTTGGCTTCTAGGGCACAATACAAGTGTGAAAATCTAGTTTTTATTATCCTAAGGAGAAAATACTTCTCTAAATATAAGAAGTATTTTTGCATAAGATAAAATGGGATGGTCTTGTACCATGTAATGTGGTAATGATTCAACAGATTTTTATCCACAAAATCTTCATTCCTTATTTTTTTAAAAAGTAAGTGCCATAATACTATAGTATAGATTATGTTTTATTCTTTAACAGATTCAAATAATGGAAGACAGAGTGGCTACAAGAACAACAAAATCATCAATAAAATAATATATTTCAATTTGAATATATATTTATAAGTGAAAACTATAAAAAATAGTCATGTTAGATACCTTAATTTATCTTTCTAAGAAGCCTGATAATTTGTTCATCCTTTCTACCAGCATCTCCATCTGAATGTTCTTTTTTTCTTACTACAAGTTAAGAAACTATAATTTAAAAATATATGAAAAATCACATGCTTCTGAAGAGCTTCTTAACAGGATAAATCTCATAAAGCATATCTTTCACACAGCTTATGTCTTATTTCCCCAGAAAGCATTACAGAATTTTTTAAAATATGTTAAGATATTTGGTGTTACCTTGAAGTCTCTTTGGGCGGAGAGATAGTTGAGTTATGGTGGTAAATGGGGATACAGAGTATTGAAATGTTTCCTACAGTCAGATGTTGAATCCATTTTTAGAAGTTCACTGACAGTGGAAATGAGAATAGTATCAGGAAGAGGCTATTGAAATCAGGATCTCAGGAAGAAGCTATTAAAATCACAGCAGTACAAATGGAAAAGATTGTTTAGGAATATTTTTAGGGGATACCAATGTGGAGATTTTACAGAATAAAATTTGCAGGAGAAAAGAAAAAAAAAAAAGGCAAGAATGATTCACCACTTCTTTCCAGCTGGAAACATAGTGTAAATTGAAGAGAGCTAAAAGAAAAATTTAGCTGTACCAGATATCCTGAAGTTAAAAACAACTTGATTTCATAGAACGGAAGGCCAAATTTATAAGAATAATTTTGCTCAAAAGATACTTTAAGAAAGAAAATGATTTGGGATTAATAAAACAGAGACAAAGCTAAGAACAATCAAAGGTAAATATTCTGAAATGAATCAGATGACTGGAATGGTAACTTATGAAACCCACCAACTTCAGTGTACTTGACCACCCTAATAGTGATATTTTTCATCTAGATGAGAGTACCAAAAAAGTGAATTGAAATGCCCAGAAGTCACTGCAGTATATCCTTGCTTTGCCAATTATTTAATTGCATTTTGCTAAACTCTGCAAGTCTTCAGTTGATATGCTAAGCATTGTAAAATCATAGATTGCATATGTTTATTCAAATCTGAAGTTGCCAACTAAACTGATTTACAAGGTGTACTTATAGAATTAGCAATGGAAAGAAAATTACCCTGACAATTGTTTTAAGTATGAGACTCTAGACATTCTTATTAGATAATTAGATACATTTGACTTATTATTTCTTTTATCCATACAACTCAAAAATAACAATATTTTCTATTGGATCTGACACAATTGGTATATCAATTAATAAAATTAAAATATACTATTGAAACTATTTTGATATTATATTAAATTTTTAGGCTAAAATACTAAGAAAAAATCTGTAATATTATGGTGCCAATGAAAAAATTAAACATTTTAATTTCATATAGATGTTATTATAGAATAAGAGTAGCTTAAATATTTTCAAAAGGTGTCATTTTGTATACTATGAAATGATTTGTATACTATGAAAATGCTCTCCAGGCTTCTCATAGCATTTTCATTTAAATTTTGAAATTTTATGACATAATTCTTAAAAATGAAATAATTTAAACTGTTATAAGAATTAGGCACTTTATAAATAGAGATTTCTATAAATTATTATTATTATTATTTTGCACTTTTTTTGGCCAGGGCTGGGTTTGAACCTGCCACCTCTGGCATATGGGGCCGGCACCCTACTCCTTTGAGACACAGGTGCCACCCTAAGTTATTTTTAATGGATTTTAATTTCTTTCTTTTTTTTTTTTTTGGGACAGAGCCTCAAGCTGTCACCCTGGGTAGAGTGCTGTGGCATCACAGCTCACAGCAACCTCCAACTCCTGGGCTCAAGCCAGTCTCCTGCCTCTGCCTCCCAAGTAGCTGGGACTACAGGCGCCCACAACGCCCGGCCATTCTTTTGGTTGCAGCTGTCATTGTTGTCTGGCAGGCCCGGGCTGGGTTCGAACCCGCCAGCTCAGGTGTGTGTGGCTGGCACCTTAGCCCACTGAGCCACAGGCGCTGAGCCCATGGATTTTAATTTCATGTCAGACATCATTTTACCTTCTCAAAAAAAAAAAAAAAACTACAAGAAAATAATTTTTTAGTTCATTCATGAGGCAAAGATGTGAGACACTGTGTTTAATTACATAAAGGACAAAGGACAAATCACTGATAATCAGAGAGCAGTCATTCTTAAGAACAATAAAATAAACAAGTGAGACTCCTAGGTTAATAAAAATGTCACATATTATTAAGTTGATTGCAGTGTAGATAAAAAGTACACACAACAGATTTCTATTTTCATCCTGAACTTTATTATTATTCATTAAAGTGTCAAATCAACTTGTTTCTGGTGTGCATTGCATGAAACTTATGAGTTATTATTAATTCAAAAGTGCCTCAAAGGGGTAGGTCTATTACTGAAACATTTTATATATGTATAATATGTATGTTTATGTGTGTGTGTCTGTGTATGTATGTATAGACATACGTAAATATATACATGAAGGTATAATATTGGAAGGCTCTTTGGTCAGCTGAAATGATTGCTATTTCACATTCATAAACTATAGATAGGGGGTTTCTAGAACTATGTTTATTCTTCAATTATTTATTATCTATAGTGATCCAAATGCGATGTCACAAATTGTTAGAAACTGAGGCAGGCATTCCAGCCTTCAACTGTGAAGGGCTTAACACTTTTTCCTTTTCAAATGAATAAAGAAAACAAAGCTTTCCACTTCTTGAATGTGTTTCATGACCTAAAGGATATAATCTACTTTAATGAAATTTAACAATGTATCAATTATTCATTTCCTTTAAAAAATTGACATTATTAATTGAGTTCCTAGTGCATATATTTGCTCAATCAAGGTCACTTGTTCTCCAGTAGAGAATTTTAATATGGTAACACAATCATGTGAAGTCATATGTACTGCAACAAAGACACAAAAGCAGTTAATGAGGAGAAAAGAACAGTTAAATTTATGGGATAATGAAAAGAAATTCTTCTCAAAAATGTTATACTGGATTCTGAAATATAATTTTGAAATATAATTAAACTGTTTCTTTAAAAAATTATTTAATATTTTTCTTCTGACACATTTACATACTTTTAAAAGTATGCTTGTAGATTTCCAATTTGGCTTATTCAGGAAATGATTATTGATGTAACACAAATGCAGACCACACAAATGGACTAAATGTTTTTACGACCTAGGATTGACAGAGATGACATCATGGCAGGAATTAATCTTTTGGGAAAAGGATGAAAGACAGCAGAAGGCCTCTGAAAGTCCTGACATAACAGGTGCTGAAAAGTGACAAGAGCCACCTGCAGGGCATATTGAGCATTTCTCTTCAACACAGACCTTGAATAAAGTCTTATATACAAGGAGATTTTATTTCTGGCAAAGAAAGGGCAGAGTTGTTTTTTTTTTTTCTTTTTAACATGATTTATTGGAAAGTAGAATCAGAAGGAACACAAAAATAGCCATGAGATAAAACATGGCATCTTTTTTTACATTGTGGGAAGATTAAAGCCTCATCCAGGTTGTCAAATTAGTAATTTGGAGCAAGTTTACCTAAATATATGGTTACATAAAATTTCTCAATAAAATGTATCACAAATTGCTTTTCTTTCTTATGTCTTTTGACATAGGGTGCTTAAATAAAATCATTGCCACTGAAATGAATCAATGACATATTTGCCTTGTTATTTTCAAGCCACTTTGCTTAGTCTACCAACAGCCTTAGAACACTTAAGTAAATGTTGAAGTAGAAAATCTACTGTACACAATGTTGTATGTCTTCATTACAGGGGACAATTCTTTAAAAAGGAAATCATCTCTCGAACTATAAAGACCTTTCATATATATATACCTTGAACATTATGATCGCAAACAGATCATTTTTAGAAGCATAATTAGAAAAATGTCAAGTAACAATTTTTAAAAGGTGGAGGTTAAAATTCAGAGATAGACAGGCTAAATAACTCTTTAAGAGTTTTGCTGAGAAGGGGAACAAATAGATGATGAACAGCTCCATGGAAATGACAGTCAAGCAGAAAGGGGTTTTTTTTTTGTAATAATCAAAGATATAAATTACTTATATGCTCATTGATATGATCAAATAGAAAAGGAAAAAAATAATAAAGAAAATGGAAAGAACTACTTGAGTAATATTCTCGATTTGGGAAAATAGGAAAGAAGTCGCTCATATGTAAAGGAGTTGACCAAATATAGAAGTAGATAAAGTTCAGTTATGGTAGCAAGATTTCTATAAATTGAATGTCCCTTCCAAAACTCATGTTGAAATTTAATTGTGATTGTTTATTACCAATTTTAAAAGGTGCCAGCTCCAAGAGGCGATCGGACATTATTATTGCTGCAGTAAGAACTACATTGGTGATTTTCCTGGATTACAGGAATAATTCCACTCAAAGGAGGATTTTGCCCCCGACCCAATGCCTTTTCTTAGTTTCACAATCTCTGCCATGAGATGACACAGGAACTAGGCCCTTGCCAGACATGCTCATTGATCTTGGACTTCCTAACCTCTAGAATCATGAGAAATAAGTTTTCATTGCTTATAAATTACCCAGTCTACAGTATTTTGTAATAGCAGCAGAAAAAAGGAAAAGTAGGTGGGTAGTTTGGTAAGATAATTAATAAAAGTGTTCATTTTCTTCTAAAGGTAGGGAGTAGAGAGCAAGATCATTAATTGAGATTGGTGATTGGGAAGTGAGGGTAAAGTTTTTGCAAGAGAATAGAAGAGTGTTATTAGTCAATTAGGATAATTGGAGTGTTAGTGGATTAGAGAAATAAATAAGGGCCATGGTTCTTTGATTTTCAGGTAATATATTTAAATAGAAAGCACTCTGAATATTTTTTTTCTTTTTAAATTTCATTTTTAGCCACACTTAGCTTCATGGAGACAGGTGTTTGATAAACAGAGCACTGGGTTTTATTGGAGTTGTTATCTTGTTAAGGAAGTGCAGTGATGCAAGTGTGAGGAAAGAAATAGAGAGTGTATTCACGAGAGAAGTTTTAATGATTGATTATTCTTAGAAAATTTGAGTGGGTTTATACACCTGTCTCATCTACCAAGATAGAATTCCTGAAGAGCAAACTGCTATTGTGAGGCTGCCTATCAAGAAAGGATTGGAACTATGTAGAAACTAGAAGCATTTGTAAGACATGGAGAAGAGAATTTTGAGTAGTGGTTATTAAGACTCCAAAATCTTCCCCAAGAGTCAGGCATCAGGAGAAGAGAATTGAGTTGTTTTAATGCCCGGTTCTGCATTAGGAGTTACATATAATCTGAAACCAACAAAACAGGGCAGAATCCCTGACAGCATTGAAATGGGTATATGGTAATATGAATAGAAGCCAATATATTATACACCTTAAGATTGTTTGACATTGGGAATAAGAAAGCATACCTCTATATGTAGATCATGAAGTCATCTAAGCAATTTGCAAATACGTCAAAACTTGGCTCATTATAAGAGTATCTCATATAGAATTGTTCCTGGAAAATTCATAAAAGTGAGTTAGGCTATTTTTTACTGCTTTAACAGAATACCACAGATTGTGTAGTTTATAATAAATAGAAATGCAGTTGGCTCCAAAGTCGCAGCCTGGGAAGTCCAAGATCCTGGCTCTAGCCATCTGCTAAGGGTCTCTGTGCTGTGTGACCCCAGATGCCCAAAGGCAGAAGAGCAAAGGGGGCAAGCAAAGGAAAAAGAGGAAGAGGAAAGGGTCCAAATTCTTCCTTTATGAGGAACCACCCCTTCAATAATTAACTCACTACCAGAATAATGACTTAATGACTTTAATCCATTAGTAAGAGAAGACTTCTCATAATCTAATAAACTTATAAAGGTTCCATCTTTCAAACTGTCACGATGTGTTCCGGTTTACAAAATATGAGTTATAGGGGACACATTGCTACGATGGCAGACATGAATCTCCCACATTGCCAAAATTCTTTCTCTTAACAAACACATCAAATGAGAATTAATTTCCTGTATTGTCAGTAAGAAGCGTCACATGGTTGAAATGATAATTGAAACTGAAAGAACAAACTTAACATGATGAGCTAAAAGTAACGTGTGTACTATCAAGTCACCTACACATAGAGGGTCTATCCCCTTCTTTTTTAGATTTATACTTTTTCTACAAGAACAGGAGTCACCTTGAAAATAATTCAGTGTTATTACCTCTCAATCTTAAGATCACATACATGTGAGATAGATTTCAGAAAGAGAAATTAAAGGACTAATTGGAATTTACTGAAGTTAGAATTTATTATTGCTGCAAGAACTACATTGGTGATTTTACAGGTAATGGTATTAAGACCAAGAACAATTAAATAAATAATATGGCATTACATACTGATGAGATGGGTTGGGATTCAGTTCCACATAATTGAGTTTACCCTCTTGTGGTTGAATTCCAAAAACAAAAATATTAACCCGGTCACACAGAATGTAATGTCTGTACGGTGCAGAGTAAATCTGATGTGGTACATACAACAGTTCAGTAGGGCTGATTCACTATCTGTGGAAGGCCAGGTTCACACCTGAAGATGCTGATGGCCGGTCAGTAGGAACCTGTGACACATCAGGGCCCTAGCTAGCAGAATGAAAAAATTATGACCAAGTAATTAAGCTCAGAATTTATTCTTCATACCAATCAATATTTAATAAACAACATGGCTTTTTGTATTTGACCCTGCATATTTCACAGCTATTCATGTGTCTTTAAATGCTTTTGGTAATGCAGAGTAAGCTCTGGCTATTTGTACTAGTGACTGATGCCAAATAATACTTTTGCAGAAGAGAGAATACAGCATTTCAATTTATCAAGAGCTTTAGGTCAAGTCAGGAAGTAATCCTCATTAAGGAACTTAAGAAAGATTTTTTTTTTCTTAATTAGGAAAAGACAGACA
The DNA here is from genome assembly GCA_963573935.1 of Arctocebus calabarensis. Taxonomy (NCBI): domain Eukaryota; kingdom Metazoa; phylum Chordata; class Mammalia; order Primates; family Lorisidae; genus Arctocebus; species Arctocebus calabarensis. The sequence goes on from CAUYON010149159.1 coordinate 15,110, forward strand.
GGAAGGGTGGGCTTCTAAACTTGAAGTGGCTGGATAATACAGAGGAATATGCATTATAGCCCTCTCTCTGTGTGTCTCTCTTTCTCTCTCTCTCTCTGTACTGTCTATTTATCTATTTATCCATCTATCTAACACAGGTGTTAGGACAGTGAGTTTTCTTGAATTGGCTGTGCTTTGCACTTGCTCAAATGAAGAACACTGGAGTGGGTCAGTAACGTTACAGATAATTCTAAACTTCAAGGTGCTAACACTCTCCTTTTCCTTTCATTCATTCACTAATTATCAAATATTGCATTACAAAAGGTAAATATTCTTGAACTATTTTCTGGAGATATGAGGAGTTTTGTTTCCTGAGAAATAGAATCAACTGACTGGGAGAGACGAAGGAGTCTAGCTAGCACATGAGATGAGGAAACACGCTGGAGAATTCACCAACAGAATGTGGAGGTTGCTGAATCACCAAGGGGTCAAAGGAAGGTGGTTCTAGCCAGATATACCAATATCCAAAGAAGTAGAGAAAAATGAATAATTATTTGTATACTCAGTATTTGAAAAATACTGTAAAATTTTTCAAGCATTTTTTTTTCTCTATCCTTGCTTGAAAATTTGGGTATTTCTTGTTCATGATCATCTCAATTAAAGGGAAAAAACGGGAAAGAGAGAACCTCAGGTCCAGGTCAGCCAATTCTGCCACTGCTAATAGCACCCTTAGTGACTTTTTGATTTAAAAGTTAGCTAAATAGTAATTATTGCCCCAGGGAACAGAACACTTTTTAGTGACTTGAAAGTAGAAATGTAGTTGTTAAGGTGGCCTAACTTATAATTTGTTGTATAAGAAAGGTCTTACAAGTCATATCTGTGATTATCTAAGCCTGGCTGCAAAAATGTTGTGAAAGCAAATGACAACCATTGTAGGAAGAATTTGTCAGGCAGATTATTATCATGTAGCATCTCCATCTACAAAAACAGAAGTATTGGCGCTGCAATGTTCAGAGTTATATATAAAGATCTTATGAGTTTGATTTTATGTTGATCAGAATATCAAGCTGTAAAACTGTTCTCATTACCACTATTGCTAAATTCTGGATAAAATCTCTTTATGAATGAAATATAATTATTTTCTAACCAACACACACGTGTATATTATGATTAAAGAATTGGTGTGTAATCAAACTTGCACTGTTAGGAATGGGTCCAGATGTTAATGAACCTGCAAAGGTTTCCTGGTCTCCCCATCCCCCACCACAGGCTCAGTTGCTTGCTGCACAGATAGTTAATTAGGGAGACAAGAATAATGTCAAAGAAGGGAGATAATTTATTCCTGTGGCTGTCAAATGAGAAGTGGGGAAAAGACCTCAAATCTACCTAATGGAGTCAGAGGTTTTTCCAGAGGTGAAATGAATAATGCATGAAGTGCGTGAGCATCATTACATGTCTGGAGCACAGTGCAAGGCATGCAAGTACAGTGAGAAATCATACTGGCACAGACAATGCATGCTCAAAAAATGGCAGATAAGTCCCTCCCAGAGTGGAGATTTTAGCAGTATTATGAGCTAGGGGTTAATATTGGTCATTCATTTGGTCTTATGCATAAACAAAATATGAGGAGCAGGTGCTCAGCGGGTCCTTGGGCAAGATCCTCGACAGAGCACCACTTATCTTTCCTTCTCTCAATAAATAGGTGGAGTATGGCCTCATATGTATACCTGAGGGAGGTTTCCCGTTTCTATTCAAAAGGGAAGGTGCCAGTATCCGTGAAATAGAAAGTTACAACATTTTGATCAGTTAATCTTTCTGGCCTTGGAACTTGAAATGTAAGAAGCAAACTGCAAACAGGCATTCTGTTCATGTAGCTGGTTACAAAGAGAGGAAGTGTGGAGAAGGACACTGGATAAAAACCAAGTTGAGTACCTTCAAAGGGGACTGTATTTGGAGAATGTCTTTAAAGAGACAATGAAGTAAAATAATATCATTAAAGAAGGCCCTAATCCAATATGACTGTGTCCTCACAACAAGAAGAAATTTGGACACAGATAGATGTACAAAACAGGAAGGTGCGAAGACTGCAAGATGACAGCCAATTTGTATATGAATCTATTTATATATGGCTCAAAAGCAAATAAAAGTAGCGTTGAGGCATGCGTACATATGTATCCTGTGTTAAAACAGTTTCATACAAAACAAGGATTCTCGCCTGCCTATTGGATAATTTTTTTTATTATTTTTAAAACCGTACAGTAAAATTGACCCTTGAGGCACAGTTCTATGAATTTTAACACAGCTGTAGATTCATATAAGCTCCACCACAATCACTGTAGTGAACTCCCTTGTTCTTTGACGGGCCCTTGTACAGTCACTCCTTTCCTCCAACCCTAAACCCTGGGAACAACTGGTCTGTTCTTTGCCATTATACTTTTGTCTTTTCAAGGATAACATCTCAATGGAATAAAACAGACTATTATTCTTTGGAAAAGGCTTCTTTGTTCAGCATTGCACCATTGAGTCTCATCCAAGTTATTAAATGTACCAATAATCCATTCCTTTCATTCTGAAAAATATTTCATGGTATGGATGAAGCAAATTTTGTTTATCTATTTACTCATTAAAGGACATTTGGGTTATTTCCTGTCTGGGGTAATTATGAATAGAGCTATCATAAACATTGTACACAGATTTTTGTGCAATTATACATTTGTATTTTTCTAGGATAAATACCCTAGATGTCTAATTGTCATTTTTTGAAAAAAAGGGTCCTTTTTATATTGAATTTCCCACAACAATCTAGTTAATTGATTTCTTACAGAGGTGCTTCTACCTCTCAGTTGTCCAAGATACCATCAAGATCGTTCTACCATTATAAGAATTTTTGACTTTTGTTCTTTTTCAAAATTATTTTGCTGTTCTAGTTCTTTTGCCTTTTCATATACATTTTAGAATCAGTCTATATCTACAAAAACTCCTCCTGGGAATTCTAGTGCACTTGAATTAAATCTGTACATCAATTTGGGGACTTCATTCATACATATGAATGAAGGTCTGTCAATCCATGAACACAGCACGTCCCTCTTTTCCTTTAGGTCTTCCTTCATTTTTTTCATTAGCTTCTGGTGATTTTCAGCATGTGACTCGTTCATATGTTTTGTTAGATTTTGACATGCATCTGTCGTAAATAATTTTGTTAGGAGTTGAGGAAGCAGATGTCAGGTTCCCATGTTACCAGGTTCTAGATTCCAAGTACTAAAGAATACAACTATTATTGCAGAGTTGTAAGAAGGAATCAGCAGAACAAGCAAGTGTAAGCAGGCAAAATACACACGTTTCATTAGAGATTGAAGTATCGTACAATCCAAAAAAGGACCAGGTCATCCATGCAAGTCGAGGAGACACTGAGTTTGATAAGATTGCACCTTTTATGCTGACTCACTGATTTTATGCTAAATGTGGGATGTAATATTCATGGCTTTTCTTGAAAAAGGGTAGAGAATTCTCTGACTTTTTCTATTCTTGCAAGGCAATTTCTGAGTGTCACCATGGTATTTGTAAACTGTCATGACACTGGTGGGTATGATTTTTATTATGATAATGAGGCTATGTATTTAGGAGTATTGTTACCTCCACTGTGCACATGCTCCAAAGGCCCTCTAGTGGGGCACTGACAATATCTCTACTCTGCAGTTTCTCTACCTCTTTCTGGTAAAGATCAATGCTGGGAGCCCTCATCTGGTCTTTCTTAGACGCCTCCTTTCGAGTGTCCTAATCAGGCTGTTCTCAAAGCAACCCAAATCAGTATGACTTCATCTGTCTGTTTATGTCAGAAAGTCACGGAGACATTAGTCAGTCCCCCAAACACAATCAGCTCCCCCAAACCACCCACCTGTAAGGTCTTACACTTGTGAGGTTTCAATTAGTCCCGTCCCCATAACAACTTCGGCCAGTCTGACTTAAGCCAGTCCAAAATAGCCTACCTGCATTCACCATCCACCTTGCTCATGCCTAACTAACTGCCTAAACTAACAGTATTTTGTATAATTTTTAAAATTTTTATTTCCATTGGTTCATTGCTAGTTTATAGAAGTGCTTAGCATTTTGTTGTTGAACATGTATCTTGCAGTGTTGCTTAATTCCTTTATTCATTCTCAGAGCACATTTTATAAATTCTATAAGATTTTTATCTGTAGATAATAACATGTGAATTGGAATAATTGTATTTCCTCTTTTCCAATCTAAGCCATTTATTTTCTTGCCTTATTAAACTAGTTGGAACATGAAATACAACATTGAATAGCAGGGGTGCAAGTGGGCATCTTTCCTTAGTTCCTGATGTCAGACAGAAAGCAATTAGTCTTTCTCTATTAAGTGTATTTTATTTTTTTTCCTGGTTGTTTTATAGCTAATAAAGAAAGTTTCCTCTACTTCTGGTTAATTGAGTCCCGCCCATATTTTACCATGGATGGCTATTGAATTCTTTCAAATGTTTCTTTCTGCATCAATTATTGTGATCATGTAGTTGGAGTTTTAAGTGCTGTGCTCTGTTTTTTTTTTTTTAGCAGGCTTGGGCTGGGTTCGAACGCACCAGCCCTGGTGCATGTGGCCGGCACCTTATCCACTGAGCTACGGGCGCCACCATGAGTGGTGTGCTTTGGGTATATTAATATGAGAGATTTCATTGATTGGTTTTTGAATATCAAATGAGCTTTTCATTCTTAAGAGAATTTCCACTCAGTTATTGTGCATTATTTTTATATATTTTGAATTTAATATTAATGAAATGTGTTTGCTAATATTTTATTGAGAACACTCTGTATCTGTGTTCAACATTGTATTGTCTTTCTCTGATTCAAATATCAAAGTCATGAAGATCTAATTACATGTTTGAAAAATATTTCAACTATCATTTCAATTTTTCAATATGTGTACATCTTTTCAGGTTATCTACTTATTTTTATTTTTTAAATTTTTCGGTTAATATGAGGGTGCATATGATTAGGTTACATTGTTTGTGTTTGTGAGGTAAAGTCTGAGTTGTACTTGAGTTCTTCCCTCAGGAAGTGTGCCACATTTCACACAGTATCCCCGGTAGGCAGAAACTTACTAAACTTCCTCACCACCCATGACAGCCATTTATGAGTCAAGGGGAGGATTCAGAAGAAAGCTATGTCTTGCCTTTTAATATGTTTAACATGACCGTAAGCAGAGCAAAATATTTTAATTTTGCACAATCTACAATATTTAAAAAAAATTCGATAATACTTGTAATATCATTGCATAAGGGACATTTCACTTTCTCCTAGATATTATGTTTTCTCTTGTTTCTCTAAAGGTTGTGTTCTGATTTTATTATACATTCAAGTCTATTGTGCATTTTGAGTTAATCTTTGTGTAAAGTGTGAAATTTGACTGAGTTTCATTTATCTTTGTTTTTAAATATCTGATACCATTTCCATTTGTTGAAAGGTCTGTACTTGTTCCATTGACTTGTTTTTCACATTTGCCTAAAATGAATTGACTGTGTTTGTTAAGGTCAAGTTCTGATTACTTTATTTTGCTCTTTGATACCTGTGTCTATCTACTGCCAAACACCACACTCTCTTATTTACTATAGCTATAGTGTAAGTCTAAAATTTACATTCTTGAATGTAATGAATGTAATGAATGAATTCTTCCAAATTCATTCTTCTTTCAAAATCGAATTGGGTACTTTAGTTCCTTTGTTTTTAAGATAAAATATAGATCCAACATGTCTTAATCAATAGAGTATTGTTGAAATTCTAATAGGGATTGCTTAAATCTATACATTAATTTGGGGAGCATTGATATCATTACTAGTTTTTTAATCTTCCAATCCACAAACATGCATTTCTTTCCTTTTATGTAGGTCTTACAGGATTTCTTTCACTGGATTTAGTTTTTAACATTTAGGAGCTTCCCATAGTTGTTAAATTTACATATTTTATTTATTTATTTATTTATTAGAGTGAATGATGACAAATGATACTGTGCTTTTAAATTTGGTTTTCTCAAATATTAAAATCTTTCACTGTGTGTTGACCATGTATCATGCAACCTTGCTAAACTTTCTTCTTTCTTCTAGGAATCTAGGATATTTTTGATAGATTCATTAGTATTTTCTATGTAGAGAAGAATGTCATCTGCAAAAGGGGAAACTTATATTCTTATACTCCAATCTGTAACACATAGCTAAATTATTATTTCCTAGTTCTGTGCTAAAACTTACAGCATGTCAAATGTAGGGAAAACACTCAACTTTATCCATTAAGTATAATGAAAGTTGATATTTGTAGATATTACTTATCAGCTTAAGGATGTTTACTTCTAGTCTCATCCTGTTAAGTGTTTATCATGAGTATTGTTGAATTATATAAAATTTTTTCACATTGGGTGAAGTGATTTTTGTATCTGTTATAATGGGTTACATTATTAATTTTCAATTATTGAAATAGGCTTGCATTAAAGTAGGGATAAAACTACTTATTTGTGGCATATTTTTCTTTTTATATAAATGCTGCAATTTGCTAATATTTCATTGAGGATTTTGTGTCCAAGTTCATGAGGAATAATGCTCAATAGTTTTTTACTTATATTTTTTATTTACTCCTATTATTTTTGTCTGATTTGGATATTCAGATAAAGTAAGTTAGAAAGCATTATCTTCTACTTTTTTAAAAGAAAGATTGTGCATAATTTAAGTATTTCTTCTTAAAAACACTTAATAGGCTTTGTCTATAAAATCACTTAGACCCAAGATTTCATGTTTGAAAGGTTTTTAATTAGGATTTCAATTTATTTAATAATTACAGTATTATTCAGAATATATACTGCTTTTTGGATGAGTTTGTAGTTAAGAATCAATGCATTTCATCTAAAATTGCAATGTATATGAGTAGAGTAAATTATATTTCTTTATTAAGCTTTTAATATCTGCAAGATTTGTCACAGTAGCTCTTACATTATTCTTATGTCCTCACTTTCTTTCTCTCTCACTCTCGTCAGTTCTCTAGAAGTTTATCAATTTATTGATGTTTTCAAAAACACAGCTTTGGTTGGATCGATTTTTCTCCATTTTTTGTTTTTATTTTTATTGACATATGCTCTTATTTTTATATTTCATTCCTCTGCTTGCTTTGAGTGTTTGTTTGTTTGTTTTGTTTAGTTTAGGAGACAGAGGTTCACTCTGTTGCCCTAGGCTAGAGTGTTGCAGCATCCAGAACCCTCAAACTCCTGGGTTCAAGCGATCTTCCTGCCTCAGACTCCCGAGTTGCTGGGACTATAGGTACTTGCCACAGAGCCTAACTTTTTTCTATTTTTAGTGGGGATGGGGTCTAGCTCTTGTTCAGGCTGGTTCTCAAGCTCCTGAGCTCAAGTGACCTTCCCACTCCCTCCCACAGTGCCAGTATTACAGGCGTGAGCCACGACACTCAGCTTCAAGAAGTTATTTTTTATAACCTGTCGCCCAGTTTTCTTATGACTATTTTAAATTCTTTGTCAGATAATTTCAACTTTTGTAACATTGATATTGTTGACAATTTTTAATTTTAAACATCTGATTTGAGATTATCTTAGTTCTTTGGCCTGGTGAGTCAGAATTTTGTTAGCAGGCTTCCCAGGAGATAATCACTTTTATTTATTACAACAATGGGAAAAACAGAGTTCTGCCCAAAATCTGTTTGTTTTTTAATGATTTTTTTTAATTTAAAGCTACTGAGGCTTGAATAAACAATCTCTGTTGAGAAATATACTTCCTTCTCACTGTTGTTTATATGGAAGAGGAGTTGTAAGGCAAGGTCCCCTTCACCAGCTCTGCCAAAAGTAGCACTTGTTACTTATGGAAAGGGAGGCATAGCTTTTTAAGCTGCGTTCACCTCGAAAACTAGTTACCATGAATAAGAATTGCGTAGGGTTGTTTCACCACATTTTTTGGTCTTTTGGCTAGAGAAAGCAAGCATCACATAAGACTAATTTTGTATTGTGTTTGTTGGGATTTCTGGGATGTCTCTAGGTTCTCAAGCTGGAATGTTAAGGTGGCAGGAAAAAAGATCTTAGGAAAAATTTGTCAGCTCATTTCTTAAGTTTCAATCGGGCCTAGGTAACCTTGCTCCGAATGCTTTTCCCTACCTTTCAGCAGTTTCTTCAATATGACTAAATGATTTGTCTACAGTCGTTGTGTGAGTGCTCATGTATGCACATGTGTTTGATTAGAGGAGTAAAATGGAATGTCTTTACTCCATCTTATTTGAACTAAGAGGCTAGTACCTTGACTAAGGAAGGGTAATGTTCATAGTTATAACCTATGTTAAGAAACTTTAAAATAGATTATTTAATTTTTATTATTGTTTTAGTAATTTCTAACAATCTTAAAACAAATTATTGATTCTTTGGAGAAATTTATATATAAAAATGAATTTTCATATATACAGGTTTTCAGGTTGGTTAATTATAAAATATTGGAAGATAACATTTAATTTTTCTTTATATATAAAATAGAATTGATAGGATTTTTTCCCACTTTCTATTTTCTATTTTTCTTGTTTTCCAGCTATATTTTACCCTACTTCAAACAATGTTCAAGGCATCCTCTAATTTCTGACTACCTACAATTTTAGGTGAAAGTGGTTTCTGTTTTTTAGCTATTTGATAAATATTGTCAGATCATGTGTTGAAAGCAAACTGAGTGCAAATTCCTTTATATTTCCCTAAGTAATATTAAAAAAATTAACCTTTTAATTTTTTCATGTCTCCAAAGAATAATGCTTTAATCAGTATCTGCATCAACTCAATTATGCTCCTGTCAGAAGAAGAGAATTAGAACTGAAATAAATTTCTTCATTTGCTTAGTATATGAGTAACTGTTTCCTGTATGACAATTTTCCTGTTACCCTTAATTCTTGACATTTCTAGCTGTAGATATGAAAGAGATTATAGAACACTTAAGGGTAACAAAACTAAATTGACTATGTTAAATATTTCAGTGTCATTCAAATTATGACCATAATAGGTAAGTTATGAAATGTGGATTGATTAACTCTTATGCAGCCCTCTGGAACCTGTTCTTCATATTACATAGTTTATTTTCTTACTGCTTTTTCTGGTTCATCTCTTTGATTTGCATACCGAATATTAAAACTGTTCCCTCACGACATATTCTCATCATCCAATTAATACAACAGGCTGATACCATACCATTCCTTCATGAGAATAATGACAAAGAAAAAATAAATATCTTCAACTTATAAATAATAAGATAATATGATTAATTGCAGAGTAACTAGGCCCTATAAGAAGCACATGTGCAAGTAAGAGAATTATTATTTTGTATTCTTTCAAGTAATTTCCTTTTTTAAGGCCAAAAAACATTCTCAAATAAATTGTATCATTTTTCCAAAAAGGCAATTGACCCTCAAAATTCAGTTTGTGTAATATTATTTTACAAGAGCAGACATTATATCTTTTCCAATTTGTTATAATATACTATCTGCTCTAATATTTATTATAGACATGCTGTATTTCTAATATGACTATCATCACAATTTAAATAAATACATAATTTTCTAATTTCCATACAATTTTATATCCCTGACATTATTCTGAATTAGAAAAACCGAACAGTTTTATCTTAGCAATATATTTTGAATCTAAAACATTCAGGATTGTTAAACTATAAAACGGCTCAACTTATCACCTTGACCAGCTCTGGACTTTTAGGCAGAGAAAAAGAACACTATGGTTGATTGCTCACATTCAAACCATTCTACTCATTGTAAACCACAACAATAGCAAAAAACGATTTAGGGAAACTAATTTTCTCATTTGCTTTGTTTGTATTTTGTGAAGAATGTGAGTTGAACGCTATCTTTTAGTGACATTCCTTTGTTCTCAGAGACTGGTCCAGAAATACATAGTCCTATCCTATAAATGAGATATGGGAAAAATTTCCTCAGTACCCAAAGAATTAACAATCAGTCTTTAAAAAGCTGAATGAGAAAGTTTTCCTGTATGATACTGGTAAATATCCTGCAATTAAGAGAAGATAGAACTTTAGCACAAAGCCAACATTGTAGACAACACAATGAAATGATGGAAAGAAATAAAATGTTAAAACACGTAACTACACTGCAAGGTTGTCCAGCCATAAAACCAATTTCACCCTAGATTTTCTCCTTTTTTGAGGCCAAAAGTGCTTAAATTTAATATAGTTGTCTTATTTTGTTATTCACTTATTTCAAAGAACACTAACAGATACAGAAGTTAACAACTTTAGAATGGATACAGCAGGAAACAAGTTGAGAACACATGCTAGTACATGAAAATGTGACAGATTGAAAATATCAAATTTCCAAATTCATAGTATTGATATTTGTGAAATGCTATCTATGGAATGTAAAAAGAGGAAGATACAGATGCCCAGGAATAACTGTGAAAAGCTGAAGAAGAAAAAATTGAGATGAGAACTGAACAACTGGTAAGATTTAAGGATTGGATTAAAATTACATTAAGTATAGGAAAAGGAGAGTGGAATAAAATATAAGAAGAGAAAAATGATCATAAAAATAGCCCCAAGTATTAAGAAAATGGTATCTGGTGGTATATATTATGTAATTTATAATGAATTCTACATTTTTTTCCAAAATCAGATTTTTTCATAAATAAATGGATACAATCCAAATGTTAAATTAAATATTGTTTCCTAGGAATGTTTGTATATAAGAATTCCTTACATTTCTGTGAGATATGTAGATATTATTTGTCCATTATGTGCTAATTTGAAAATCACATAGAATATCGTGTAGTCAAAATGTAATCATTTCTCAAGGAAAACAATCATGTACTTTTTAAATATCTGAATGTATAGCTCAGATCATAAAATATTCACATGAGATAGAAATAAAATAACCAGTAATAATTCTAAAAACATGGAAAAATTAGATGGGTGCCGTGGCATGATATGCACCAACAATCCTATCTACTACCTGGAGGCTGATGTAGGAAGATCTCTTGAGCCCAGGAATTTGAGGTTGCATTGAGCTATTAAGATTCCACTGCACTCTACCCAGGGTGAGAGAGCAAGACTTGATCTCACATAGATAAAGCATTGTTATATATCAAAATAAGTTATAAAAACTATAAAGTTTTGTTTTTTGTTATACATGTAATCTTCCTATTATATACAGTCATCTGAGATTACATTTCAGTTTGTAGTGTCTGCAACAATTTAATGGGTAAGAATACTTGCACAGGACTGGAACAGCTTCCATTCATAGAGAAAAGGAAATCATGTCAATTTGTAAAACAAAAGAGAAATTTTTAATACAAAAGTTGTTGGGTGGCGCCTGTGGCTCACTGGGTAGGATGCCAGCCCCATAAACTGAGGGTGGTGGGTTTGAACCCGGTCCTGGCCAGCTAAAACAGCAGTGGCAACTGCAACAAAAATAGCCGGGTATTGTGGCAGGCACCTGTAGTCCCAGCTACTCAGGAGGCTGAGGCAAGAGAATCACTGTCGTAAGCCCAAAAGTTGGAGGTTGCTGTGAGCTGTGATGCCAGAGCCCTCTACCAAAGGCGACAGAGTGAGACTCTGTCTCAAAAAAAAAAAAAAGTTGTTAATGATGCAGATGACCATGGAGAAAACCTTTTGAAAAAGCCATCTAGCAGAATGTTTCCTCATCCCAAGAATGATGGACCAATTCCTGGTCCATCAACGTCTTCCAGTGTTTCTTCTTACCTAAAAATTCGAAAACACCTAAACATGCAACATGGAGACTGAAATCTACCTTTGTTTGTTGTTACTGTTGTTTAATGATACAGGTTTTTGGGCAATGCTATTGTGATGCTTAGTTACCCTGAACACATTCTTTTTTTATTACAATAATAGTATACATATTTTTTACTGTTAAGTATTTATGTGGGAGTAAGTCTAAGAAAATGATTGTTTATAAGTAATATATGAATTTAGAATCAGAAAAGATGGTGATGGCAAATCACCATAGATTGTCCATATGGGTGACAGAGAGTAACACGTTTGCTTCCTTCTTTAAATAAATCTAAATATATATATACATATATATATACACACACACACATATATATATACTATATGTATATGTGTGTATATGTGAGAGAGAGAGAAAGAATCTCTATCCCCTGGGCTAGACTGCCTTGGCATCATCTTAGCTGATAGCAACCTCAAACCTCAAAACCCTGAGTTCAAGTGGTCCTCCTGGCTCAGCCTCATAGGTAGCTGGAACTATAGGTGCCTGTCAACATCAACCTAATTTTCTGTTTTTAGTAGAGATGTGGTCTCACTCATGTTCAAGCTGATCTCCAACTCTTGCCTCCAACCTCAGCCTCCCACCTCAGGCTCCCAAAGTGAGGATTACAGGCATAAGCCACCATGCCCAGTCCTTTAAAAACATTTTTTTTAATAAATAACATTTATATTGTGTTTTCCTCTCATCTCCCACATTTGCTTTCTGATAGTTCAATATACACAAACTTCGTTTCATGAACAAAATTTTTAAAAATAGTGTATAAAATTACCTTTGGCTATGTTTTTAAAGTGAATATAAAATATATATGAATTTTTTTGGTTTAGATTTAGATCCTTCCCCCTGGTAATGCATTATGTAAATTATGTAAATATTGCAAAGTCCAAAAAAAAATCCAAATCTTAAATACTTCTCATCCCAAGCCATTTCAAATAAGGTATATTGAACTTTTATTAAAAATGTTCAGTGTGTAATAAAAATTGCAATTAATATGAGCATCTGAAATATACTAATATATTGTAGGAAATATCCATCTCTATTTATAATAAAACATTTTAATGATTTTGATTATCAAATTGGAATCATGATTTTTAAAAATTAATTATTCCGCCTGTTTTTAAGCTATGGAACTCTTTTATAAAATAAAATTTAATATACTTCAAAAGATAAGATGTAGATGAAATGATTTGGTGTTTTTTGTTTTTTGTTTGTATTATTTACTCTGAAAGTTGAGTCAAGAAATTTCTCCACAAGGCCTTAGTTTAATTGTATGATATTTGTGGCTCTGCCTGAATATAATTTGTTATAGATTTTCTGACGGGCCCGCCATCCACTACCGAGGTTCTGAGGAGGGGTTGCTGGGATGAAATAACACACACACACACACACACACACACAAAGGGTAATGGACTCAGTCAGGCTGAGATCAGACTTTATTTTTCTTCCATGCTTTTATATTCTCACAGGGGAAAAGGTCATTTAAAGTTTGTTACTTTAACATTCTCTTACTCCTTGGGAACTGCTGTGCTGTTTACCTTGAAACGGCCATGCTGTTTTTCTCTAGTTTTGACTATCTGGACTTCTTACTCCCTGTTCTGGCTCCCCCCAGTTTCATCTTAGAAAAAGTCAGACCTTGGCCATAGCCAGGGCAAAAACGGTTTCTCACAAGGGGGGAGTCCCCCGCGGGTTCCCACATCTCACGGCTTCCCACAATTTTCACAATGGACTATAGATTTTCCATTGATGGACTAACCATTGCAGATCCATGTCACACCCATACACAAGCTCATGCCATTTTGGTTAATTCTTCATTTTGTCTTTTTTCTTTATTGTTTTATTACCTTTATAAAAAAAACATTTGATTTTATTGATTTTTTCAGATCTTTGAATTGTAGAATCGCTTAGTTAATTCTATACCTATGTTTTTACTTGTATTTTATTCACTAATTTTCATGTGTCCTTATTTTTTAATCTCTTCCTGATTTATTTACATTTCTTCAAATTATTTAAAATAAAGCAATGGGATTTTCATGTCTTACTAAGTATCATTTTTGCGATAACACTTAGATTTGATTTTGATTTAATATTCCTTGAGAAGGGTTTTATTGTTATCTCTAATCGGGACTTTCTTTTATATTTTGGTTATTAAATTGTGAAAATTGTATGAATATATATAATTTTGATTTGATATATATATCAGTATAACAGACAAAGAAAATGGTTTGAACAATTATTCCGTATGAACTTTTTTCAGGCTTGCTCATCAACCTAAAATATAAAATTATTCCTTCACACTTACATACACCCACACATATTTTATCTCTAGTATTGTTTGTTATTTGGGAAGATCAATGCTGAAAATAGATTCCAGGGACCAAGGATTTACTGAAGGCCTTGTTTACAAGACATCACTATGACAGAGATTGAAGCAAACTTTAGGTGGCTGGTGGGAAAGAAAGACCTGTCACTTCTGTGGACATGAGCGGCCCCGCAGCTAGTGTGAGGTAAAGATCCTGCTCCTGTATTGCTGCTGTGGCTCTTGGAACTACATTCATCATAGTCTAGTCTATGGGCTTTCCCCCAAAGTAGAAAGAATGTCTATATTTTCTCTTCCAAGTACACTTTCCCTTTCTTACCATCTCTAGAATATGATAAACATTAATGAAATGCAGCAACATTAAAAACAAAATATGCCTTAAACCTGGAGATAGAACACAGTTTTTTACCTCAATAGTCAACTCCTGAATATTCTGTAGTACATTTTAAGAGATCCACTAACACTGCCCACCGACCTATATTACGAAATCACTGGAGCTTATCACTGAAACCACAGATGACACAAGTTATTATATTAAGTCCTGTCTTGCTCTATGAGTTTAAGCAGATCTTCCTCCACCAAAAAGTAAAATACTGCCACAGGTTCATAAAGAAGTGATGACTAACTTGGAAATTCTTTGGATTTAAAATATAGCCAATTTGTATACATTATATATAAGGAGTGCTTGTGATATTTGATACAGGTAGCAACATGTAATGATCAAACATGGCAACTGGGGTATCCATCATCTGGCATTTATTGGTTCTTTATATTAGAAACATTCCAATTCCCTTTATTAAATCTTTTAAAATACATGTCTACAAGAAATTAATTTTGACTATGGATACCCTGTTGTGTTATTAAATATTATATTTTATTACCCTAACTGTATTTTTACATCCATCAATCATCCCACTTTATCCCCTTTCCCGGCTATACTTTCTAGCCTTTAACAACCATATTTTACACTTTCCATCGCTATGTAATTTTGTTTAAGTTTTAGCTCCCACATGAGTGAAAACAAGTAAAATGTGTTTTTCTGTGCATAACCCATTTCACTTAGCATAATGCCCTTTAGTTCCATCCATCTTGTTGCAAAGGAGACTTCATTTTTTATGGCTGTATAATATTTGATTGTGCGTATGTATCACAATTATTTTATCCATTTATTGCCAATGGACACTCAGGTTAACACCAAGTTTTAGCTACTGTGAATAATGCTGCAATAAACATGGGAGTATAAATATCCCTCCAATATACTAGTTTCCTTGCTTTGGGGTTAGCAATGGAATGGCTGGACCATATCATAGTTCTAGTTTTGGTGCTGAAGAACCTATACTGTTGTTCTCCATAGAACTGTACTAATTAGTAAACTGTACTAATTTACATCCCCTCCCACGGTGTATGAGAGTTCTCTTTCTCTGCATTATCACCACCGTTCATTAGTGCTTATCTTTTGGATGAAAGTCATTTTTACTTTAATGAAATGACACTTCATTTCACTTTTGATTTGCATTTCTCAGATTAATACTGATGTGGAGCACTTTTATATGCTTTTTTTTTTTTTTTCCATTTATATGTCTTCTTTTGAGAAATGTCCATTCACATCTTTTGTCCAATTTTTTCTATTTAATTATTTGTATTTTTCTTTCTTTTTTTTTTTTTTTTTTAGACAGACTCTATGTCATCCTTGGTGGAGTGCAATGGCATCACAGCTCACAGTAACCTCCAAATCTTGGGCTTAAGTGATTCTCTTGCCTCAGCCTCCCAAGTAGCTGGAACTACAGGTGCCCCCGACAATGTCTGGCTATTTTTTGTTGCAGTTGTCATTGCTGTTTAGCTGGTCCTGGCTGGATTCAAACCTATCAGTCTTGGTGGATGTGGCTGGTGCTGTAACCATTGTACTATGTGCTCCAAGCTTGCATTATTTGAATTTTTCTATTAAGTTTTATGAGCTCCTTATTTATTTATTCTGGTTATTAATCCCTCATCAGATAGGTAATTTACAAATATATGCCCCTCTTCTGCAGACTGCCTCTTCACTCTCTTAATTCTTACCTTTGCTATGCAGGTTTTTAACTTGATATGATCCCACTTGTCCATTTTTGCCTTGATTGCCTGTGATTTTAAGATATTACTCAAGAAATCTTTGCCCAAACCCTGGAGAGTTTCCCCCCAAAGTTTCCTTCTGGTAGTTTCATAGTTTCACATATTGGATTTTAGTTTTTAATACAATTTTATTTGATTATTGTACATGGTAAGAGATAGAGGTCTATTTTAATTTTGCAACATGTAGATGTTCAGTTTTCCCAACAGCATTTAATGTATGTTCTTGGCATACAATTTTGTCATATATCCAAATGTATTTGTCAAAAAATGAATTCACTTTATAATTGAGTGGATTTATTTGTACTTTCTTCATTCTATTCCATGTATCTTGGTGTCTGATTTGATGTCATTATCATGCTGTTAGGGTTATAACAGCTCTGTAGCATAATTTGAAGTCAGGTAAAGTGATTTTTCCTGTTTTATTCATTTTCTTTCAATGGCTTTGTTCATGTTGAGTTTTTTTTTTTTTGATTCCATATAAATTGTAGGCTTACTTTTCTATTTCTGGGAGGAATGTCATTGGTTTCTTGATAGGGACTGCATTGAATCTGTAGAGGGCCTTGAGTGATTGGACATTTTTAACAATATTGATTTTTCCAACACATCAACATGGACTATCTTTTTTGTTTGTGTCCTCTTCAATGCTTTCATTAATGTTTTACAGTTTTCATCATGGACATCTTTCACTTACTTAGTTAAATTTATTCCTAAGTATTTTATCTTATCTGTAAAAATTATAAATGGGATTGCTTTTTGATTACTTTTTTAGACTATCTGTTTACTATTGGGTATACAGAAATGCTACTGATGTTTGTATGTTTATATTTTTCCTGCAATTTTATTGAAATGTTTATCTGTTCTAATAAGTCTTTACAAGGATTATAAAGACTTCTCAATGTATCATTTGAAAATAAAATTAATTTGATTTTCCTTTCCAATTTGGATGTTCTTTATTTATATCTCTTTTCTAATTGCTCTAGCTAAAACTTTTAATACTAGGTTGAAAATTAGCAAATGCGAGCATCCTTGTCTTGTTCAAGATGGAACAAGGAAAGACTTTCAGTTTTCAGCTTTTAGTTTGATATTAGCTGTAGGTTTTTCATACATGGCTTTTATTTTGTTGAGGTATGTTGTTTTAATACCTAGTTTTTTGAGAGTTTTTTTTCTGAAGGGATGTTCAATTTTATCAAATGCCTTTTGGGCATTAATTGAAATTTTTGCATGGCTTTAGTCCTTCATTTTTTTCCTATAATATTGTATGTGTTCATTTCTATATAACGAACCATCCTTGCATCCCTGGGATGAATCCCACCTTGGCACAATAAATCATCTTCTTAAGGTGTTGTTGAATTTGGTTTACTGATATTTGTTGAGAATTTTAGAATCTACATTCATCATAAATATTTTCCTGTAGGTCTCTTTTTGTTGTTGAATCTGTGCCTGGTTTTGGCATCAGGGCGGCAGGTTCACTTCAAGGCTAGGATGGGTCTACAAATGCTATCCATCCAGGAGCTAGGAACTGAAATCAGAGACTTCAGGAATTTTCTTATTGATTTGTTTTGTTATGGCTAAGCTGTATTCAAATTGCAAGACAAAATCCTATGTTCTCTTCCCTCTTCCTACCCCAAGTGAAAAGGGTCTCTCCCTTGAACTGTACTTCCTGGAGTTAAGGCAGGGATAATGTAAGTATTCCCTTGTCTAGTGGATCACTTGACCATGTGCACACTAAGACCTCTGTTTAGCCCAGTGGAAGATGACTTGCCCAAGGATTCTTATCCTTGTGGCTTGGTTGTTTCTCAAATGGATTCCAAGCCCCAGACCACTTTAGTCACACAGTGGTGGAGCTAACTAGAACTCAGGTTCCTACCCCTGGAGCTAAGTGTTACATTCTGGCTATAGCTGTTCTAAATGCCAGCTGGTCTAAATCTGAGCACTGACAGACTCTGCTATGTGTTGTGTTCTTCTTTGACAGGAAAGAACTGAGTTCCAATGCAAAGTCCCACAATCACTTCACTGTATCTCCCCCAAGCACTTTATCTGCATGGCACTGCCAGGGAATGGGAAGTAGTGCTGTAAGTAGTGCAAGACTCTCTTCAGTGTTTCTTTCCTTGGTAGGGTCTTAAAACCAGACATTGTTATTGCTTATGTAACTTTCTGATCTTATGAAGGTGCTTTCTTGCATGGATGGTTATTCAATCTGGGCTTCTGTATAGCAATGATCACTGAAGCATAGCATTTGGCTGTCTTTCTCCACCCTCTTCCTGATTTGATTTGCTTTAACCTCTTTATTAACACATAATAATAGGGTAAGTTATATAAATTAAGGGTATGTGAGATTGTAATTATGTTCCAATATTTTCAGACTTTATTGTTGAGGTGAATGTGGTGCTGTGCATGTAACTAATCTAGTTCAGACATTTACCCTCAGTTTTTCATTCCATTTACCTACAATGAAACCATATAATAACTCAAGGTTATATAAGAAATATAAGCAAACTATCTAAGAAATTTTTAAAAATAAGACTATTCATTTATGGTACTCTTTAATTTTTAATGAAGTTTTTTCCACTTAAAATAATAATTCGGTAAATAAATATATGAAATTGTCTTTCAAATTCACCTCATTCTTCATAACATAAAGCTAAATGTTAGGAAAATAATATTCTCATATCACAGAAAGGGCATGTTAATTTGAAAACTAAAAATACATTGACACAATAAAACATAAGGTAATGTGAACTTGGAAATGTGGAGCTGTTGAGTCAATAAAAATATAACACTTTTTAAAACCAAAATTTCTCAAGCATATTACTTGATAGCCTAACTGCATGAAATAAACTGCCATTCACAGAATGTTTAGAGTGTAATATTTAATAATTGAGAGGAGATAGGCTTACTAACATTTTTTTCAGATTTATGTAAAGCATATCTAAAATGTGAATAATTCAGGGCTAAAACTTAACTTTACAAAAATTTTTTTCAGTATAATATCCATGAATGTTTTGAGATTCGCATAAAAGATCAAAATGATGAAGAGTTTATTCACAGATTCAAAATTTCAATTATACCATCTGTAGGTGGTCTCAATAATGAGATCCTCATTGCCTAAAGAACATGAATAATTGCTAGGCTAGATTCTCGCAAAATTAGAGAAAATAGTACAAGTAAGGATAGTTTCTTCAACCACAAAATTAACTTTTGTTAGCATAGGTCTCAAATAATTATTTCTTTCAAATATGAAAATAAATGCATTGTAGATAAAGCTAAATAAGTATTTATAATACCACTTATGTGTTACATAATTAAACATATAAATATGTATCTAGAATTTTACAAAATATACACAACTGTCATCTTTTAAATTTCTTCTTAATTTAAAAGACTTTACTAATAGATAAGCTTTAAAATAAATGTAGAGAATATTACAGTCAATTGCTGAGCCAGGAACATAAGATACTGAAGGGAAAAAAAAATGAACCTCAGGCCTGAAGCCTTTAGGAATTGGAGCAATTTATTTCCTTAACAAAGAAAAAAGATGACACTTGCACTAGGCTGTTTTTTGCAGCTCAATTTATAATTGCCAAAATGTGGAAATAGCCTAAATACCCACCAACCCAGGAATGGATTAACAAGCTGTGGTATATGTACACTATGGAATACTATTCAGCCAGTAAAAAAATGGAGACTTTGCAACCTTTGTATTAACCTGAATGGAAGTGGAACACATTATTCTTAGTAAAGATTCACAAGAATGGAGAAGCATGAATCCCATGTACTCTATTTTGATATGAGGACAATTACAATTAATGACATGGTGGGGATGAGGGAAGGGGAGAGCAGAATGAGGGAGGCGTGGGGAAAGGAATGAGGGAGGGGTGGGGAAAGGAAGAGCAGAGAGAGGGAAGGAGCGAGGGGGGTGGGGTCTTGGTGTGTGCCACACCTTTGGGCAGTAAGACACAATTGTAAGAGGGACTTTACCCAACAAATGCAATCAGTGTAACATGGTTTCTTGTATCCTCAATGAATCCTCAACAATAAAAAAAAAAGAAAAAAGATAAACTAGAATTACTTAAAATTTTAGTTAAAATCAGAAGAATGAAAATACAAGTTGATTGCTGTAAATGGAAAACAGGAAGAAACATGGTTCATTTGACAATAACCACTTAAATGTGAATCAACCAAATATACCAATTAAAAGGCAATTTGTCATAGTGGATACAAAATAAAATGCAAAAGAACTAAAAAGATATTTGACAAGAAACTTCACAATTATACTTTTGAATACTGAAGACAAAGAAAAAGTCTTTAAAACAAAGAAAAAAAATAACACCTTTTTTATATGGGCAGAAAATGAGAAAGACAGTGCATGTTTTTCTAAGTGACTATGAAGGACAGGAGGAAATGATGCAAAAGTGCTGAAGTAAAAGAATTCTCAATCTTATCTTTTTAGAAGTAAAGGAAAAACCAACACATTCCTGGGTAAACTCCCCCACTCAAAAAAATAAAACCTAAGAGAATTTGTTACCAGAAAATCTAAAATAATGGTTAAACTATGTCAGGAAAAGAAAACAGAAAGGAATAACAGAGGGAACTTAAGTCCTAATATATTGGTAGTCAAGTTAAATGTAATGATCTGCATTCATCAGCTAAAGGCAGATATTAGCAGAGTGGATTACATAATATGACTCAAGTATATGTTATCTAAAATAAATCCTCTTCAAAAGGAAAGCATGAAAATATACATTATGCAAATATTAATCCAAAGAAAACTAGAATTACTGTATTATTGTCTAATAAATTAAGATGCATAACTAGAGAAAGAGAAAGAAAGAATGCACAATAATATAAGAGTCAATGCCCCAGAAAGATGTATAGAATGTATAGGTATACATAAAAGAAATAATACACAGAGCTAACAAATAGGTAAATCAAAACCTAATAGAACTGAAAGTAAAAATAGAAAAGTCCATTTTTAGTTAAAGATTTCAACACTCCTTCAAAACAATTGATAGAACAACTAGAAAGAGAATCAGCAAATATATAGATATATAGAAGAACCAAAAGAAAACATTGGTCATTAGAATTCAATCACCATTCATGGATCAATCTCCCAAATGAGCATAAAAAAACATTTTTTTTAATTGAATCATAGCTGTGTACATTAGTTCAATCATGGGGTACAGTGTGCGGGCTTCACATACAATCTGAGATATTTTCATCAACCTGATTGACATAACATTCATGAGATTTTCTCATTTACTATGTGAAAA